>JAVHNO010000109.1:172500-182500 GCA_031439595.1 Pterocarpus santalinus
CCCGAATTGAGACCCATTATTCAAATAGATGGGGGAAAACTAATGAGCTCAGATATTAATGAACTCTATAGAAGAGTTATCTATCGGAACAATACTCTTATCGACCTATTAACAACAAGTAGATCTACGCCAGGTGAATTAGTAATGTGTCAAGAGAAATTGGTACAAGAAGCCGTGGATACACTTCTTGATAATGGAATCCGCGGGCAACCAATGAGGGATGGTCATAATAAGGTTTACAAATCGTTTTCAGACATAATTGAGGGCAAAGAGGGAAGATTTCGCGAAACCCTGCTTGGCAAACGGGTTGATTATTCGGGGCGTTCTGTTATTGTAGTAGGCCCATCACTTTCATTACATCGATGTGGATTACCTCGCGAAATAGCAATAGAACTTTTCCAGACATTTGTGATTCGTGGTCTAATTCGAAAGCATTTTGCTTCGAACATGGGAATTGCTAAGAGTAAAATTCGGGAAAAAGAACCGATTGTATGGGAAATACTTCAAGAAGTTATGCAAGGGCATCCCGTATTGCTAAATAGAGCGCCTACTCTGCATAGATTAGGCATACAGGCATTCCAACCCATTTTAGTAGAAGGGCGTGCTATTTGTTTACACCCATTAGTTTGTAAGGGATTCAATGCAGACTTTGATGGAGACCAAATGGCTGTTCATGTACCTTTATCTTTGGAGGCTCAAACGGAAGCTCGTTTACTTATGTTTTCTCATATGAACCTCTTGTCTCCGTCGATGGGGGATCCCATTTCCGTACCAACTCAAGATATGCTTATTGGGCTTTACATATTTACGAGTGGGAATCGTCGAGGTATTAGTGCAAATAGGTATAGTCCGCGTAATCGCAGAAATTCGAAAAATGAAGGAATTCACGATAATAACAATAAGTATACGAAAAAAAAAGAACCTTTTTTTTGTAATTCCTATGATGCAATTGGAGCTTATCGACAGAAAAGAATAAATTTCGACAGCCCTTTGTGGCTCCGGTGGCGACTAGATCAGCGCGTTATTTCGTCAAGAGAATCTCCTATCGAAGTTCATTATGAAACTTTGGGTACCTATCATGAGATTTATGGTCATTATATAGTAGTAAGAAGTATAAAAAAAGAAATTCGTTGTATATACATTCGAACTACCGTTGGTCATATTTCTTTTTATCGAGAAATCGAAGAAGCTATACAAGGCTTTTGTCGGGCCTATTTACATGGTATCTAAGCTAAGTAAATTTCTGATGCGGGTTTGAATTCAGGTCTCAACTAGGATCAGGCAGGATCATAGTTTTTTTAATTTCTACGCGAATCAACATAAGGAAAAGGCAGTTTTCAAATCATTGACTCAAATCCATTGTTGAACTTAATCCCACTGAGCAGAATATGGAGGTACTTATGGCAGAACGGGCCAATCTGGTCTTTCACAATAAAGTGATAGGTGGAACTGCCATTAAACGACTTATTAGTAGATTAATAGATCACTTCGGAATGGCATATACATCACACATCCTGGATCAAGTAAAAACTTTGGGGTTCCGTCAAGCTACTGCTACATCTATTTCCTTAGGAATCGATGATCTTTTAACAATACCTTCTAAGGGGTGGCTAGTCCAAGATGCTGAACAACAAAGTTTGATTTTGGAAAAACATCATCATTATGGAAATGTACATGCGGTAGAAAAATTACGCCAATCCATTGAGATATGGTATGCTACAAGTGAATATTTGCGACAAGAAATGAATCCTAATTTTAGGATGACTGACCCCTTTAATCCAGTCCATATAATGTCTTTCTCAGGGGCTAGAGGAAATGCATCTCAAGTACACCAATTATTGGGTATGAGAGGATTAATGTCAGATCCACAAGGACAAATGATTGATTTACCCATTCAAAGCAATTTACGCGAAGGACTCTCTTTAACAGAATATATTATTTCGTGTTACGGAGCCCGTAAGGGGGTTGTAGATACTGCTGTACGAACATCAGATGCTGGATATCTTACTCGCAGACTTGTTGAAGTGGTTCAGCACATTGTTGTACGACGAGTGGATTGTGGTACCATTCGAGGAATTTCTGTAAATACCGGGAATGGAATGATGCCAGAAAGAGTTTTGATACAAACATTAATTGGTCGTGTATTAGCAGACGATATCTATATAGGTTCACGATGTGTTGCCATTCGAAATCAAGATATTGGGATTGGACTTACCAATCGATTCATAAATTTTCAAACACAATCAATATCTATTCGAACCCCCTTTACTTGTAGGAATACATCTTGGATCTGCCGATTGTGTTATGGTCGGAGTCCGACTCATGGCAACCTGGTAGAATTGGGCGAAGCTGTAGGAATTATTGCGGGCCAATCGATTGGAGAACCGGGCACTCAACTAACATTAAGAACTTTTCATACAGGTGGAGTATTCACAGGGGGTACTGCAGAACATGTGCGAGCCCCATCTAATGGAAAAATAAAATTCAATGAGGATTTGGTTCATCCTACGCGTACACGTCATGGGCATCCTGCTTTTGTATCTTATATAGACTTGTATGTAACTATTGAAAGTGATGATATTATTCATAACGTGACTATTCCACCAAAAAGTTTTTTATTAGTTCAAAATGATCAATATGTAAAATCAGAGCAAGTGATTGCTGAGATTCGCGCGGGAACATACGCTTTGAATTTGAAGGAGAGAGTTCGAAAACATATTTATTCTGACTCACAGGGAGAAATGCATTGGAGTACCGATGTAAACCATGCCCCTGAATTTTTTTATAGTAATGTACATATATTACCAAAGACAAGCCATTTATGGATATTATCAGGAAGGTCGTGCAGGTGGAGTGCACTATCTTCTTCACTCTTCAAGGATCAAGATCAAATGAACACTCATTCTCGTTCTATTGGAGAAAGATCCATTTCTAACCCTTTTGTAAATAATGAGTTTGTAAAAAATGATCTAGTAAGACATAAATTGTTTAGTTCTAACCCTTACAGTAAAAAAGAAATTCGGATTTCGGATTATTCAGGATTTAATCCAACTATATGTATGTATCATTGTCATTTTATACATCCTACTATTTCTCACATGACTTCGGATTTATTGGCAAAGAGGCGAAGAAATGGATTCATCATTCCATTTCCATTCCAATCGATTCAAGAGCCAGACAAACAATTAATGTCCTCTTCTGATATCTCGATTGAAATACCCTTGAATGGTATTTTTCGTAGAAATAGTATTCTTGCTCATTTCGACGATCCTCAATATAGAACGCAAAGTTCAGGAATTCCTAAATATAGGACTATTGGAATTCCCCCTCTTTTTAAAAAAGAGGATTTAATTGAATATCAAGGAATCAAAGAATTTAAACCAAAATACCAAATCAAAGTAGATCGACTTTTTTTCATTCCCGAAGAAGTGCATATTTTACCCGAACCTTCTTCCATAATGGTACGGAACAACAGTATCATTGGAGCCGATACACCAATCACTTTAAATATAAGAAGTCGAGTAGGCGGATTGGTGCGAATGGAGAAGAAAAAAAAAAAATTTGAATTACAAATATTTTCTGGGGATATCTATTTTCCTGGAGAGATGGATAAGGTATACCGACACAGTGGCATTTTGATACGACCCGAAAGGTTAAAAAAAAAAGATTCGAAGGAATCAAAAAAAATGAAAAATTGGATCTATGTCCAATGGATCACAACTATCAAGAAAAAGTATTTTGTTTTGGTTCGACCTGTAATTCTATATGAAATAACGAACGGTATCAATTTTGTAAAACTTTTTCCCCAAGATCTGTTCGAGGAAAAGGATAATTTGGAACTTAAAGTTCTCAATTATATTCTTTATGGAAATGGAAAATCAATTCGTAAAATTTCTGACACAAGCATTCAATTAGTTCGGACTTGTTTAGTATTGAATTGGGATCAAGACAAAAAAAGTTCTTCTATCGAAGAATCCCGTGCTTCTTTTGTTGAAGTAAGTACAAATGGTTTGATTGGAGATTTCCTAAGAATTAACTTAGCGAAATCCCATATTTCGTATATCAGAAAAAGGAATGACCCGTCCGGTTCAGAATGGATCTCGGATAATCAGTCAGATCGAATCAATATCAATCCGTTTTTTCCTATTTATTCCAAGGCAAAAATTCAACAATCACATATCCAAAATCATGGAACTATTCGTGTGTTATTGAACAGAAATACAGAATGCCGATCTTTGATAATTTTGTCATCATCTGATTGTTTTCAAATAGGACCATTCAGCAATGTAAAATACCACAACGGGCTAAAAAAGAAAATTAAAAAAATTAAAAAAGATCCTCTAATTCCAATTAAGAATTCATTAGGCCCTTTAGGAATAGCACTTCAAGTTGCAAATTCTTATTCATCGAGATCTGATTATGAGTTATTAAAAGGTAAAATGAATAAGAATTTGCAACTTGACAAGTTAAAGGAAACTTGTCAAGTATTTAAATATTATTTAATGGACGAAAACGAGAAAATTTATAAGCCCGATCCGTGCAGCAACATCATTTTAAATCCATTCCGTTTGAATTGGCATTTTCTCCATCATGATTATGATCATAAATATTTTGAAAAAACGACTACAATAATTAGCCTGGGGCAATTTATTTGTGAAAATGTATGTCTAGCTCAAACAAAAAGTGGACTACACCTAAAATCGGGGCAAGTATTAATTGTTCAAATTGATTCTGTATTAATAAGATCGGCTAACACCTATTTGGCGACTCCAGGAGCAACAGTTCATGGTCATTATGGAGAAATCCTTTTTGAAGGAGATATATTAGTCACATTTATTTATGAAAAATCGAGATCTGGTGATATAACACAAGGTCTTCCAAAAGTGGAACAGGTATTAGAAGTGCGTTCGATTGATTCAATATCGATGAACCTAGGGAAGAGAGTTGACGCTTGGAACGAGCGTATAACAAAAATTCTCGGCATTCCCTGGAGATTTTTTATTGGTGCTGAGCTAACTATCGTCCAAAGTCGAATTTCTTTGGTTAATAAAATCCAAAAGGTTTATCGATCCCAGGGAGTACACATACATAATAGACATATAGAGATTATTGTACGTCAAATAACATCAAAAGTATTGGTTTCAGAAGATGGAATGTCTAATGTTTTTTCACCTAGCGAACAAATTGGATTGTTGCGAGCTGAACGAGCGGGGCGTGCCTTGGAAGAAGTAATTTGTTATCGAGCTCTATTATTGGGAATAACAAAAACATCTCTGAATACCCAAAGTTTCATATCCGAAGCGAGTTTTCAAGAAACTGCTAGAGTTTTAGCAAAAGCTGCTCTCCGAGGTCGTATCGATTGGTTGAAAGGTCTGAAAGAGAACGTTGTTTTGGGGGGAATGATACCCGTTGGTACCGGATTCAAAAAAGTAATACACCCTTCAAACCTAAGACAACATACCAAGATTGCCCCGAAAAAAAAAGAATTTATTCGAGGAAGAAATAAAAGAGATTTTGTTCCACCACAGAGAATTATTGGATTTCTTAATTTTCAAGAATTTATGTGATACGTCGCAGCAATCATTTCCTAGGATTAAATGATTGCTAAAAGCGGATTTATTTACTCCTTTATTTAAGATTTAAGAAGGGGGGGGGGGTCGTTTGATTAAAACTTAAAAGAGAATAAAGAAAAAAATATAAAAAAATGAATGGCCTGGACCATGTATCAACGGCCAGTCTTCGATAGAAGAGAAGGTTCCATCGGAACAAAACTTTTATTTCAGGACACTCTGTCTCTCTCTCTTTTTTTGGGGGGATCAATGACAAAAAGATATTGGAACATAACTTTGGAAGAGATGATGGAAGCAGGAGTTCATTTTGGCCATGGTACTAGAAAATGGAATCCTAGAATGGCACCTTATATATCCACAAAACGTAAGGGTATTCATATTATAAATCTTACTAGAACTGCTCGCTTTTTATCAGAAGCTTGTGATTTAGTTTTTGATGCAGCAAGTAAGGGAAAACAATTCTTAATTGTTGGCACAAAAAATAAAGCAGCTGATTCAATAGCACGGGCTGCAACAAGAGCTCGGTGTCATTATGTTAATAAAAAATGGCTCGGCGGCATGTTAACCAATTGGTATACTACAGAAACGAGACTTCATAAGTTCAGGGACTTGAGAACGGAACAAAAGACGGGCAGAATCAACAGTCTTCCAAAAAAGGATACCGCTATGTTGAAGAGACAATTATCTCACTTGGAAACCTATCTGGGTGGCATTAAATACATGACGGGGTTACCCGATATTGTGATAATAGTTGATCAGCAAGAGGAGTATACCGCTCTTAGAGAATGTATAACTTTGGGAATTCCAACGATTTGTTTAATCGATACAAATTGTGACCCGGATTTCGCGGATATTTCGATTCCAGCTAATGATGATGCTATAGCTTCAATCCGATTAATTCTTAACAAATTAGTATTTGCAATTTGTGAGGGTCGTTCTAGCTATATACGAAATTCTTAATTAATAATAAAATAAATCAATTATTCAGTCGGGAACTTCGTAGATTTTATAGAATCGGTTACTATACTATAACTAAATTACTAAATCGTGCAAAAAAACAAAAAAAGAAAAAAAGAAAAAAAAACCAGAAATATTATGTGATTAGTCAGTATTCAAAATATAAGATTTAAGCAGACAATTCAAAAAAGAGATGGTTGAATCAAAATAATTCCTTTTCAAGTTCTATTTATTTTCGAGGGAAGGGCAATATGAATATTCTATTATGTTCCATCAACACATTAAAACGATTATACGATATATCTTCTGTGGAAGTAGGTCAACATCTCTATTGGCAATTAGGGGGGTTCCAAGTGCATGCCCAAGTACTTATTACTTCTTGGGTTGTAATTGCTATCTTATTAGTTTCAGCCATTTTAGTTGTTAGAAATCCACAAACCATTCCCACTTTTGGTCAGAATTTCTTTGAATATGTCCTTGAATTCATTCGAGACGTGAGCAAAACTCAGATTGGGGAAGAATATGGTCCGTGGGTTCCCTTTATTGGAACTATGTTTCTATTTATTTTTGTTTCGAATTGGTCGGGGGCTCTTTTGCCTTGGAAAATAATACAGTTACCTCACGGGGAGTTAGCTGCACCCACAAATGATATAAATACTACTGTTGCATTAGCGTTACTTACATCAATGGCATATTTCTATGCGGGTCTTTCAAAAAAAGGATTAGCTTATTTTGGTAAATACATCCAACCAACTCCAATCCTTCTACCAATTAATATCTTAGAAGATTTCACAAAACCCTTGTCGCTTAGTTTTCGACTTTTCGGAAATATATTAGCTGATGAATTAGTAGTTGTTGTTCTTGTTTCTTTAGTGCCCTTAGTAGTTCCTATACCTGTCATGTTCCTTGGATTATTTACAAGCGGTATTCAAGCCCTTATTTTTGCTACTTTAGCTGCGGCTTATATAGGTGAATCCATGGAAGGCCATCATTAACTAATTTACGAAATAGTCTTTTTTTTTTTTAGTTTTTTTAGTTTATAGTTTAGCTCGCCACAATGTATGTGCGGCTCAAGATAATATACTTAGGCAACAAAAATACATAAAATAGAAATAAGTTTTGAAATCTTTTTATTTTAATAAAGGGTTAAATCAAATACAATCAATAAGGTATAAATAAAAAATCAATAAGGTATAAATAAAATAAGTATATGATTTTGTTTTTATATATATATTTCATTTAATATTATTTATTAGATTAGGATATATTAATATTGTAAATATTCAGAGCTTTAACTTTGTATGATATTTACGTTTACGACATGTGATTAAAAGGGATATTACATAAAACTAGAACGGATTTCCGTTTCATTCATATTCCATTCAACAATTTTCCAAATAAATCCAATTTCCATTTAGATCACTCAAATTTCAATATTTCTATGCAAAAATTCGGTCTAACTAATTTTTTTTAGATTGATTATCCCGGATATAATCAAAAAGAAGAAAGGGCTAGGGCTTTAAAAAACTTGAGATTAAAAAAACAGTAGTAGCGAGGAGAGTCGAACTAGGTGTATATAATCTAATAGCTATAAAACAACTCCTTATTTTTGGGGGTTTCAAAGAATGATTCGCGAATCCAATTGAATCTAAGACACGAAGAATTTGTTTACGGTATGGAAGAAATACATGTATATGTGATATTAGATATTAACTAGTTTTATATGAACTAACTATAGATATAGTTATCTAAATTTGTCCTGCTACTGTAAATTTCGATAGGGATTCAAAAAAACGAAGCCCTTCCGTATTAAATCAAGAAAAAGAACGAAGAATCAAAAAAAAAAAAAAAAAATGGTTCAAAATTATAAGGTAAGATAAGAGCAAAAGTTGTATGGATTCACAAAAACTACGTGGATAGAAAAAAAATATATAATGAAGTAGTTCGGATAGTTCAATAAATATTATTATTTCCATTTTTTTAATTCTCAATTACTTCGACTGAATAAATCTTATTTATTAATTGAAAAATTAAGTCATAATTGGTTGGTTGATTGTATCATTAACTATTCCCCCCCCTTTTTTTTATTGGGGTGAGAGGAACTTATCATGAATCCACTGATTTCTGCCGCTTCCGTTATTGCTGCTGGGTTGGCTGTAGGGCTTGCTTCTATTGGACCTGGGGTTGGCCAAGGCACTGCTGCAGGGCAAGCAGTAGAAGGGATTGCGCGACAACCAGAGGCAGAGGGAAAAATACGGGGTACTTTATTGCTTAGTCTGGCTTTTATGGAAGCTTTAACAATTTATGGGCTGGTTGTAGCATTAGCACTTTTATTTGCGAATCCCTTTGTTTAACCCTAAAAAAATAGAAAAATACAAATACATATATCTTTTTCCGTGTACTTGATTTGCTGCTCTTGCTTTTTCGAATTATATTATTTTGATTTCACTCCTACAATTTTTTATTCGTTCGTACAAGAAGGCAGGGGAAGGACTGATTTAAGGTGAGAAATTAACATACTGCTTGCCTTATTCCTTCCCTTTTTAGTCCAATCCCCCCCCCTTTTTTTCATTCAGAAAATTTTTGGAAAGCGTTTAAAACAACTAGAGATTTTGCAATTGACATAAGAACTAGTATCTAATTCTAATAAGTATGATTCTTATGGGGAATCTTCCAATCCAATTAATCGACCAATAATATATATATGTAATATATACTAATAAATTCGGAATCGTAGAAAGATAATTAGTCTATCCATAAGAGGAGATCATATGAAAAATATAACCGATTCTTTCCTTTCTTTGGGTTACTGGCCATCCGCCGGAAGTTTCGGGTTTAATACCGATATTTTAGCAACAAATCCAATAAATCTAAGTGTAGTGCTCGGTGTATTGGTTTTTTTTGGAAAGGGAGTGTGTGCGAGTTGTTTATTTCAAGAATAGGTTGGATCCAACCAACTGCACTTTTTCCTAGTTATTTATAAACAAAAAAAGTGCATGATCCCACGAATTACTTCTGAAGAAATTTCATTTTGAATAAATTAAGAAAAAATATTTCATTTAAGAACCATAGCATTTCGTGATTTGTTGTTAAATCCACTTTGATTCTCTATCAACCAACAACTTTGGACCATTACCATGGTTAAAGCAAAGCAAAGCTAAGCAGTTTTAAATCTAGACGCAGTGTAGTATTCTTTCTACCACTATGTTAATACAAAAAATGGTTTAAAAAAAATCGTTGGAATTTTTTTCGATTTAGAACACTCATGTCGATAAAATAGCTTGAATCCTCTTTACGGCGAAAAATTCGAAAAATGGGTCATCAAAAAAAAATGGATATTTTATCGCATCCCCCTTTTTATACAATGCGAAATCGATGACCTATGTATAAATTAATAAGAATTCTTTGGATTTGAAGAAAAAAAAACAACTTTGCTGACAAGTATTTGTTTGTTCAGAAGAGTCCTCTAAAAA
>JAVHNO010000109.1:185000-205000 GCA_031439595.1 Pterocarpus santalinus
AGAAGACCTCTGTCCTATCCATTAGACAATGGACGCTTTTCTTCTTTTCTTTTTAACTAACTTTTCACTAAAAAATTTAGTGAAAAGTTAGTTAAAAAGAAAAGAAGAATTCTACTATAATATATATAATAATCAAATTCCAATTTCATTGAATATGAATATAATATTATAAAATAACTAAAACAAAATACGGAAATTCAAATGAATAATTTTCAAATTTACTAAAAAAAAAAATGGATTCATTCGATAATAAAAAAAGAAGGATTCGAATAGAATATAGAGATAGGATAAAAGCGGGTAGCGGGAATCGAACCCGCATCGTTAGCTTGGAAGGCTAAGGGTTATAGTCGACGTTTATTCATCATTTTTATTTAACGTCTCTAATTCAAAACCGAACGTGAAACTTTTGTTTCATTCGGCTCCTTTACGGAAGAAATTCAGAAATATGGAAGACGTGAAAAAAAAAATTAACCCATAACATCTATGTCAGCCTTTCTGTATGAATACATTTAAAACGCCTTGCTTTTTAGATGATCCCTATAGAAGAGGAGTATTTTTACAATCCGTTTTTTTTCTAGTTACTTCGTTCTCTATTTCTATTTGAAAGAATCTTTAGGAAAAGAATAAAATTTCCATCGAGCTAAAAAAAAATATGTCGATGTCTCTAGTAAACTAAAGTAATCGTTTAATAGCTATTTTGCTTCAATCTCTCCTATACAAAAAAAAATAGAAGATTTAGTTACGATGAGAAAAAAAAATTTCTATAACTTTCCCCATGGATCCTTTACTTAATACTCAAAGAAATTGGGATTTTTGATCCAATTCAAAAAAAACTTATGTTTCATAATTTTAGAATTCAATTTGTCAATTTAGAATTGATTCTTCTCGGATACAAATTACGATAATTTATATTATTCCTCGAATTGTTCGTTGAGAGGAAGAAAGGATTAAACAAACCCCTTTAAGTAAGAAATAAAGTTTTTGATCGGGATATGAATCAAACGAGGGATCCCTTAACTTTTAAGGGGTCCGTAGAACGAATCGCACTTTTACCACTAAACTATACCCGCTGCTCCAATGCTATTATTGCATATAAATGGACCTTTTGTCGAACCAGGGAATCAGTCATAATAAAATAAATAGGAGCATACGTTTATACTAATTAGAGTGTTGACATGTTTCGTAAGGGGACCGACCTCCTAATCAAATTAAAAAAGGGGGGCTAATCTCATTTTTTTTTTATTTTGTTTTTGATGAAGCTGAAGGTGTTTTGTTTTAACAAATACATCTCGAAAAAACTACTTAATCCATAATATAAAAATACATTGTGCAAGAATCCATAGCTTCCATTCTTTTTTTTTTTTTTAGATACGTTACCGGAAAAAAAAAAAAAGAGTAAAAAAATGAAATGTCATTTTGATCTTATATCATTTATCATTTTAGTTTTCTATTCATAGAAATCAAAAAGTCTTTTTTTTTTTTATGTTTGATCAACAGGTATTTCATTTTTTTTTTTTTCAAATCAAATACATTCAAAAAAAATCATTGTTATCCGGGATTCATGCGAACAGCCCCAGAGCCCGGCAGGGCACTGGCCGGGCTCTGGCTGTATCAAAAGAAACTAAAAAAAAATGGAATGGGAATAAATAGAAATATGATATTCTATATATAGAATAGATATCTAAATGAATAGAATATGAATAATAATAATAATAATAATATATATGTAATGTTCTATTATTATAATAATGAATAGAAATCAAATCCATTACAAATAAAATAGAAAAAAGAGAGAGAGAGATAAGATATAAATAAAAAAGTCTTTTTTCAAGCCCTACTTTTTGTTTTGTTTGTTTATGCAATGTAACATAAACATAATATATATATTTCAATTGGGAGAGATGGCTGAGTGGACTAAAGCGTCGGATTGCTAATCCGTTGTACGAATTTTTGTACCGAGGGTTCGAATCCCTCTCTTTCCGTTTCCGTCCATGATTTGGTATTTTTTCTTTTGAACTTATGGAGCTTCCTTTGTTTGATTTTTCTATTTACCACTTAAAGATGTATAATAGATATAAAATCCTAAAAATTTTTCAAAATCTAGCACAAGCAAGGAAAACATAGAAAACTTAAAATATTTTTTTTATTCTTCACGTCCTGGATTACGTCCTGGATCGTTAGATAAGAATCCGAAGATGAAAAGAGAAACAAAGAATATCACTATCGTGTAAACAAATAGTTTTAGAGTAAGCATTACAAAATCTCCAAGATAAAAAAAAAAACGACAGAGAAAGAGAAAAGAGAATAGATTCTCTTATATAACACATTATGTTTCTTTTGATACAAAGTTTCTAAGAAATGAAGTGATTTCAAGGAAATAGAAAAAAAAAAATTCGGAAATTTCTTTCTTTGTAGGAAGAGCCGAGCCCTTTATTACTATTACCAATATAGTATTACCAATACCAATATACTATTACCAATATTTGTATTACAAAAGATTTTCTTTCATATCCACAACCCAGGTACTGGTGGTGGACTCAAATCTAATACAAATCTAAAAATAGAAGGATTTCTCAGTGGAAAAAACGTAAGAATGAGGGAATAATGAGATGGTCCAGATTTTTTTTGTCTATCCAAAAATTTCAATATTTGAATCGAGGATTCACACTGTAAGACTTATCTGATCTTTTAAATTGTTAAAATGTTCGAATTTTTGTTTTCGAATAAATTCCGAATTTTTTTAGGACATTTATTCAAATTCAAGATCTCATCGAAAACTTACAGCAGCTTGCCAAACAAAAGCTAAAAGAAAAAAGAGTACAGGTATTACTGGCATAATATCCACAATTGGATTCAAAAAAGCATAGGCTTCAGGTAATTTCGCCAAGAAAAAACCACTTGAATAAAGGGCGGAGTGAATACAAATACAGACCAAACTAAAGAGATTAAGCATAACAAACATTTTGTTCTTTAAGAAAAGAATTTTTTTTTTTATTATTACAATCTTTATTGTATATTATTGTATATATATGTCTAATTTATATTAGAATATATTAAGAATTATATATATACATAATTAATATAGATTTCTATTCTAATATTATATTCTAATAATATTAATATAGATCTAATGATATTAATATAGAGTATAATATTAGAATTAAAAAAAATATATTCCACTAAAATATGGAATAATATATATATCAATTTGAAATAAAATAATTAATATAATACTAAAAATAAGTATTTTAGTATTAATAGATATATTAATTATAGATAATAATCAATATTATTATTATTTAATAAATTATTAAAACTAAAAAAAAATCAAATACAATCAGACCCTGCAAAATCCTTATTTAATTTGAACTTATCTAGTTCAAAATCTTTCCAGTCTGACAAAAAAAAGAAGAAATGAGACTTTCATACAATATCTTAATTGAATTCTATGTAATGATCAATAATTTCAGTTTGATTCTATATCTACGCATATCAAACTCGTAGCAACAATTTATTCTATGGATTTCTTGAGGTGGAATTGACGAACAACCAATACCAATAATAGTGTTTATTAATGTCGAATCAAAAATGGGGCGTGGCCAAGCGGTAAGGCAACGGGTTTTGGTCCCGCTATTCGGAGGTTCGAATCCTCCCGTCCCAGAGCATATCCATTCATGATGTATATACTATTTGAATACAAATAGTATCTCAGGATAAAAAAAAAAATGAACCCCTTTTTTTACCATTCGTCTCTAATCTAAATCGAGTCACTTTTGAATCTACATCTTCAAAGTCGATTATTATTTTTTTTTTTTGTAATCACTATGGATAATCTTATAATAAATATATATGAAACAATATATAGATTTATATTAATTTAATATATTAATTAAAATGCTTCTTTTTTCATATCTATTTCTCTTTTATTATATATATATGTATTTTATTTTATTTCTAATATAGAATATATATATTAATATATATTTGAATTGAATAAATTCTTTTTTTTTCTATTTTACAAAAACAAACTATCAAATCGAATAGAAAATTTATTCATACAATATCGATTTAATTTGAGTTTTTTTTACTTCTTTCCTTTAGATTTCGAAATTGTCCATTCATATAGAAGGAAAACCTAGAAGTAAAAAGGATAGATTATTATGTATCGATTGAATCAATGACTATTCACGATTTCATAATTGAATCAATTACATACCGGATCCAAACTAAAGGAATGTTATGGTAAAACTTCGTTTGAAACGATGTGGTAAAAAGCAACGTGCGACTTGAAAGACATGATTAGATTAGCTGTGGATTCTTACATCCGCCATTTTTTTAGTATATAGAAATGGAGTGCTCTTGGCTCGACATCGTTTGTTCTGTTCCACTAGAACTCTTTGTTTGGGGGACGGGAGAGGGGTTGATGATGTAAATAGTACACGATGGAGCTCGAGTTGATTCATTTCTCAGGGGCAAGTATCTAAGGTTAGTGAAAATTAATAAGTTAGAACAACTTCGTAAGTATATTTTTGATAGAGAAATCGAAAAGATCCAATTTGAGCAAGGTTAAAGAAAAAGTTAAATTTGTTGGAATTGGTAAAACTATTTCGATCAAAAGTGTATCGCGGGAATCAACCCTCTATTTGTATGATTCGTTGAGAGAAAGAAAAAGAAATGGTATGTTGCTGCCATTTTGGAAACGATTAAGGATCCCCGAAGTAATGTCTAAACCTAATGATTCAAGGAAAAGCTAAAAGATCCTGGAACAAGCAAATACCATTTTCAAATTGTCTCAACAATTCCATTAGAATAACCATTCTATTAGAATGAAGAAAAACATGGATTCTAAATAAGACGGGCAAGAAAAGGGGGTAGAGACCGCTCAATAAATGAAATACCTAAGGTTTTTGTTTTCCTTTAAGTTATTTGAGAGTTATCCAATTTGAGTTATGAGGTTGCGAATACAAGGAGTTATTTTTTTTTTTTTTTAGAAACAAAAAAGAGAATAAGAAAAAAACTTAAATCACAGTCTAATTGATTTCATGATTTTATTGATCTATTTGACATAATAATTTTATACATAGACATAATTTTTGAATTTTATCGAGCCGTACGAGGAGAAAACTTCTTATACGTTTCTATGGGGGGGTGTATTGTTCATCTATATCTATCCCAATGAGCCGTTTATCGAATCGTTGCAATTGATGTTCGATCCCGAAGAGAGGGAAGAGATCTTCGGAAAGTGGGGTTTTATGATCCAATAAAGAATCAAACCTATTTAAATATTCCTGTTATTCTATATTTCCTTGAACAGGGCGCTCAACCTACAGGAACTGTTCAGGATATTTTAAAAAGGGCAGGTGTGTTTTTGGAGCTTTCCCCTACTCAACAAACGAAATTCAATTAATGAAATTAAAAAGAAGGAGGGTGTGGATGACTTGTATATAGATTTATAGAACTCTTTTCTTTTTATCCCCCCTCCCGCTCTCCATACCTAATTTTATATTTCTTATTGTTGACATAAAATGATGTTTTGGAGAGCCACAAAAATGGATTTTTATCGGTCTTCAATTCAAAATGAAAAAAAAAATGGATAGAGATAGAAGATATAGGAAAAGGCAAATGAATACTGACTAAATGAAGTAATTGGGTCTATAAATCCATTACCCCCAATGAGGTGATTTTTTTTTATTATATAAATATTATTTTATAAAAGAGATTTGTTATTATTATTATATAAAAGAGAAGAGAATTAATAAAATTGTATTCTAGATTATATTATCTATATTATATCTTTTTCTTATTTATTTGATTATTGTTATTATATTTTTCAATATATTATTGAATTTAAATATTCTAATTTCTATTAGATTAGAATACGTTTTCTATAATAAAAAGGGAAAAATAATCGAATTGAAAAAGAATTCCAGCACATATAGTGACATATATAGTGAAATAATACTCCAGGTTCTCACGAAAAAGAATCATTTTTTTTTTTTTTATACCACTCGCTCGTTATTATTATCAGTTACCAATCCTAGTGATTGGATTTATATACTTTTTTTGATAGTAAACAAATGAGATATAATATAAAAGATATTCCATTTTAATGTTTAATGATTTTTCATCGAATGACTATTCATCTATTGTATTTTAATGTTAATAGAGGAAAAAAACTCTATGGAAAAATGGTGGTTCAATTCTATGTTGTTTAATAGGCAGTTAGAATACGGGTGTGGGCTAAGTAAATCAATGGATAGTTTTGGTCCTATTGAAAATACCAGTGTAAGTGAAGACCTAATTTTTATTGATATGGAAAAAAACTTTCCTAGCTGGAATGATAGTGACAATTCTAGTTACAGTAATGTTGATTATTTAGTCGGTGTCAGGAACATCCGGAATTTCCTATCTGATAAAATTCTTTTAGTTAGGGATAACAATAGCAAGAGGAACAGTTATTCCATATATTTTGATATTGAAAATCCAATTTTGGAGATTGACAATGATCATTCTTTTCTAAGTGAACCAGAAAGTTTTTTTTATAGTTATAAGAATTCTAGCTATCTGAATAATGTCTCTAAGAGACATCATGATCATTACGTGTATGATACTAAATCTAGTTGGAATAATGACATTCATAGTTGCATTGAGAGTTTTCTTCGTTCTCAAATCTGTATTGGTAGTCACATTTTAGGTGAGAGTGATAAATACAATGACAGTCACTTTTATAATTACATTTGTAGTAAGGGCAGAAATAGTAGTGAAAGCGAGAGTTCTAGTATAATAACTATCACAAATGATATAAATGATAATTATTTAACTAGAAGAGAGAGTTCTAATGATCTCGATGAAACTCAAAAATACAAGCATTTATGGATTGAATGCGAAAATTGTTATGGATTAAATTATAAGAAATTTTATAAATCAAAAATGAATATTTGTGAACACTGTGGATATCATTTGAAAATGAGCAGTTCAGATAGAATCGAACTTTCGATTGATCCAGGTACTTGGAATCCTATGGATGAAGACATGGTCTCTCTGGATCCCATTGAATTTCATTCGGAAGAGGAACCTTATAAGGATCGTATGGATTCTTATCAAAGAAAGACAGGATTAACTGAGGCTGTTCAAACAGGCACAGGTCAACTAAACCGTATTCCTGTAGCAATGGGGATCATGGATTTTGAGTTTATGGGGGGTAGTATGGGATCCGTAGTAGGTGAGAAAATCACCCGTTTGGTCGAATATGCTGCTAATCAACTTTTACCTCTTATTCTAGTATGTGCGTCCGGAGGAGCACGTATGCAAGAAGGAAGTCTGAGCTTGATGCAAATGGCTAAAATATCTTCTGCTTTATATGATTATCAAACAAATAAAAGGTTATTCTATGTATCCATCCTTACATCTCCTACTACTGGTGGGGTGACAGCTAGTTTTGGCATGTTGGGGGATATCATTATTGCCGAACCCAATGCTTACATTGCATTTGCGGGTAAAAGAGTAATTGAACAAACGTTGAATAAGACAGTACCCGAAGGTTCACAAGCAGCTGAATATTTATTCCATAAGGGCTTATTTGATTCAATCGTACCGCGTAACCCTTTAAAGGGGGTTTTAAGTGAGTTATTTCAGCTCCATGCTTTCTTGCCTTTGACTCAAAATTTAAAATCTAGCAGAACCTAAAAGATTTTTTTATTCTTTTTTTTTTAATTCCAAATAAAATAAATTAAAAGGTGTATTATCATACATATGTTTCTTGGAGAAATAGAAGGCGAAATCAATCCATTTATTTAGTTCTACGTTTTACATTCCTTATGTTTATAATTATATATTATAATCATATATATATATAATTTATATAATTAATTAAATAGAATCTAATTCTATAATATAGAATTAGATTCTATTTGCACTGATTCCATTTTTTATTAATTTATTTCTTATTTATTATATTTTATACTCAATATACTCATTTATACTCATTATATAGACTGAATATATATAGAATATATATTCCATATATATTCTATATATATATTCACTTAGCTATACTTAGTATAATTTATCAAATATACTTATCGAAAAAAGTTATCCATTGAGTCATACTAAGTATATTTGAATTATAGTGATTATAGACTATCTTTATAACAATATAAGAAAAAAATGAAATATAAATATATATATATAACAGGTACAAATATTAAATCGAGGTACCCATTCTATGATAAACTTACCCTCCATTTTTGTGCCTTTAGTGGGCCTAGTATTTCCGGCAATTGCAATGGCTTCTTTATTTCTTTATGTTCAAAAGAACAAGATTTTTTAGATACGGACAGTAGGCACAAATCAGATATATTTTTTTTTAGATCTGGAAGCAATTCGATGAATTACTCCTAAAGGTTTACTGCTAGTTGATGAGAGTTACTTCGGAAACAAAGAAAAGTAAAGTAAAATTCATTTGCTTGGGTTTTTTATTCTCCCAATTCCAATAAAACAGAACTGGATCTAATATGAGTTGGCGATCAGAACGTATATGGGTAGAACTTATAGCTGGGTCTCGAAAAACAAGTAATTTCTGCTGGGCCTTTATCCTTTTTTTAGGTTCATTAGGGTTCTTATTGGTTGGAACTTCCAGTTATCTTGGTAGGAATTTGTTATCTTTATTTCCGTCTCAGCAAATTCTTTTTTTTCCACAAGGAATCGTGATGTCTTTCTATGGAATCGCGGGTCTCTTTATTAGTTCTTATTTGTGGTGTACAATTTGGTGGAATGTGGGTAGTGGTTATGATCGATTCGATAAAAAAGCGGGAATAGTGTGTATTTTTCGTTGGGGATTTCCCGGAAAAAATCGTCGTATTTTTCTCCGATTCCTTATGAAAGATATTCAGTCCATCAGAATAGAAGTTAAAGAGGGTATTTATACTCGTCGTATCCTTTATATGGAAATCATAGGACAGGGGGCCATTCCCTTGACTCGTATTGACGAGAATTTGACTTCACGAGAAATTGAACAAAAAGCTGCAGAATTGGCCTATTTCTTGCGTGTACCAATTGAAGTACTTTGAAAAAAAAAAAGAAATGAACTGAAAAAATGAATGCTTCCTTGGGGAAAATTTCTTTTTTTTTCGAAATTTTTCTATTTGGTTTTGATAGAAGGGGCCTTCTTTGGTTTCGAAATCCGACTAATATTCATTACGCGAAGTGCTCCTCCGTGTATTCATCAAAAGGGGTAATTGCTTCGAATCTTAGCAATTGATATTTATTGAAACAATATTTTTTTCTTCATTCAAAAATTGGCAGTGGATTCTTTCGATTTTTTAGTCTATTTCTGTATTCTTTCTAATTAGTCTATTTCTGTATTCTTTCTAAATTCAAGGACTAACTCCCGAATTGAAAATAAAAAGACGCGGGAATAGATTATAGATTTTCTATGACTTGTAATAGAACTTATGCTTGATAGAAACATTATTATCATCCTATAGAGTTGACGAATGAGATGAAGCTGAGTTCATTAAATAAAGACGAAAAATGGCAAAAAAGAAAGAATTCATTCCGTTTCTATATCTTACACCTATAGTCTTTTTGCCCTGGTGCATCTCTTTCACATTTAAGAAAAGTCTGGAATCTTGGGTTACTAATTGGTGGAATACTAGGCAATCCGAAATTTTCTTGAATATCATTCAAGAAAAGAATATTCTAAAAAAATTCATAGAATTCAAGGAACTGTTCCTCTTGGATGAAATGCTAAAGGAATACCCGGAAACACGTCTAAAAAATCTTCGTACCGAAATCCACAAAGAAACCATCCAATTGATCAAGACGCACAACGAAGATCGTATCCATGCGATTTTGCACTTCTCGACAAACATACTCTGTTTCGTTATTCTAAGTGGTTATTCCAGTCTAGGTAATCAAGAACTTCTTATTCTTAACTCGTGGATTCAAGAATTCCTATATAACTTAAGTGACACAATAAAAGCTTTTTCTATTCTTTTATTAACTGATTTATGTATAGGATTCCATTCGACCCATGGTTGGGAACTAATGATTGGTTCTGTCTATAAAGATTTTGGATTTGCTCAGAATGATCAAATTATATCTGGTCTTGTTTCCACTTTTCCAGTCATTTTAGATACAATTTTGAAATATTGGATTTTCCGTTATTTAAATCGCGTATCTCCGTCACTTGTAGTGATTTATCATTCAATGAATGACTGAAAAAAGATCCACTGATCAAATTTGAAAGTTTGTTATTTTAAATTTTTTACAAAAGCTAAACAACATTCAAATCTTTTTCTTTCTAGCCATCACCCAAGGGATTCTTCCCATATTCCAGGAAAATCTTTTCAGTAAATAGCAGAATCATGGATAGGGAACTATGCCAGTGACCTACCAAATTTTATTGTAGAAATTTTCAGGATCAATGATTGGACCATGCAAACTAGAAATGCCTTTTCTTGGATAAAGGAAGAGATTACTCGATCCATTTCCGTATCGCTCATGATATATATAATAACTCGAGCACCCATTTCAAATGCATATCCCATTTTTGCACAGCAGGGATATGAAAATCCGCGAGAAGCAACTGGTCGTATTGTATGTGCCAATTGCCATTTGGCTAATAAGCCCGTGGATATTGAAGTTCCACAAACGGTACTTCCCGATACTGTATTTGAAGCAGTTGTTCGAATTCCTTATGATATGCAAGTGAAACAAGTTCTTGCTAATGGTAAAAAGGGGGCTTTGAATGTGGGGGCTGTTCTTATTTTACCGGAGGGCTTTGAATTGGCCCCCCCCGATCGTATTTCGCCTGAGATTAAAGAAAAGCTAGGTAATCTCTCTTTTCAAAGCTATCGTCCCACAAAAAAAAATATTCTTGTGGTAGGCCCTGTTCCCGGTCAGAAATATAGTGAAATCACCTTTCCTATCCTTTCCCCCAATCCTGCTACTGAGAGAGATGTTCACTTCTTAAAATATCCTATATATGTAGGCGGGAACAGGGGGAGGGGTCAAATTTATCCCGACGGGAGCAAGAGTAATAATAATGTGTATAATGCTACAGCAGCGGGGATAGTCAAAAAAATCATAAGAAAAGAAAAGGGGGGATACGAAATAACTATAGTGGATGCATCGGATGGACATGAAGTGATTGATATTATACCTCCAGGACCAGAACTTCTTGTTTCAGAGGGTGAATCTATCAAACTTGATCAACCATTAACGAGTAATCCTAATGTGGGTGGATTTGGTCAGGGGGATGCAGAAATAGTACTTCAAGATCCGTTACGTGTCCAAGGTCTCTTGTTCTTCTTGGCATCCATTATTTTGGCACAAATATTTTTGGTTCTTAAAAAGAAACAATTTGAGAAGGTGCAATTGTCCGAGATGAATTTCTAATTTCTAGGTCCGCGAACAACATATTAAGCAGGTAAAAAGAACTAAATTTTAGTTGATAAATTCCGTAATTCTATTCTGTATAATCAAAAATTTATGAAAAAGGACCTTTGATTCTTTCGAGTCTTTTTCTACCATATTTAGAGAATTCCTTGTACTGCAGTACTAGTCAGTCATAGTATATATATATTGTGAAGAAGACTATTTGACTTTTTTTTCAAACCCAATAAATTAGAGCAGTATGATTATGTCACTGTTTTCAGATTTCAATGTCCTAGAATAGAAAACAATTACTAGTTCTTTATTGTTGTAATATAAGAAAATTCGACTCGATACTAAACAAAAAAGAATAGGCGGAGAATATTAAGCACAGTAGAAATCGAAATAGGGAAAACGGGATTCTAGGAGGGATTATTTATCTTTTCCTGGAGTCCGATTGTTTTTTGCTTGTATCGAAATAGAAATATTTTTCAATATATTTATAGAATAATACTTCTTGATCCCCTTCCTTAAAGAATCCTATTCTTGCTTTGTTTCAATTTTTTAAAACTTCGAGCAAAACCTTTATGAGATATAATATTATATTATTGCATATAGTAGAATACGTTACGTAGTGGACAAACAAAAAAAGGGGGGGGGTTTATTGACCAAATACAACTTCTTCAATTAACTTGTTTAGAATAGAAAAAGAAAGAATTCAATCATGATTCGATACTATTCGATACTAAAATCGATTTAGAATAAGATTCTATTAGTATAGTATAGAAAAAGTTCGGTTCACATGATATTTGCTCGATAGAAAAGTAAAGATAGAATAGAATTAAGAATATATTACAATAGAATTTTTCCAATATAATATAACATAATTTATATTATTTCTATTGCGGTACCCCGAAAAAGTAAATCAAGTGATTCCCTTTATTCCTTCTTTTTTTTACTTTTCTTTCAACTTAAAATAAATAGGATCGACAGATATTTTCCTCTAGATAATCTTTTTTGAATCAATAAATGAAGTTCATTTTTAAAAAGAAAAAAAAAAACATCAAATCAAAAAAAATGAAATGGACTTTTTTGAAACATCGAAAAAAGTTATCCATTGAGTCATTTATACGAATAAGAAAGATTATTCTTATTAAGAACTCAACGGGACCCCCTCGAATTCATCAAAAAAAGAGTGGATCCCTGTTGAGTTCTTCTTACACGTTAATTTTGAAAACTCAATTCATCCGATTACTACAGGGATGAGCCCAATCCGGAATATGAACCATAAAAGAAAATACCAATTAAACCGATCACAGGAATACCAGTTACAGTACCTATTATCCAAAGAGGAATCCTTCCAGTAGTATCGGCCATTTATCCCACTTTCCTCCACATTTGATCACGTAGTCATACTAGAGACATAAACAGTCATAGATAATTATGAAATGATATCCTTCCGAATGGGATAAGAAAATTCCGAATACGTATTTACTATTTCCTTTTCTTCTATTAATTGAAGAAATAATTTGAAAATAAAACAGCAAGTACAAAAATGAGTAATAACCCCCAGTAGAGACTGGTACGATTCAATTCAACATTTTGTTCGTTTGGGTTTGATTGTGTCGTAGCTCTATAATTCGGATTAGGTTTATCGTTGGATGAACTGCATTGCTGATATTGATCCCAAAAAAAAGACGGTGGGTACCGCTAGTCCGTGAACAGCCAACCATCGTACTGTAAAAATTGGATAGGTCCTATCTATGGTCATTGGAGCCTCCTAAAAAGATCTACTAAATTCATCAAGTTGTTCCAAAGGATCAAAACGGCCAGTTATTAATGGAATTCCTTGTCGGCTCTCCGTAAAATACTCGTTTGGGCGGGGGCTTCCAAATACATCGTAAGCTAAACCCGTGCTGACAAATAACCAACCCGCAATGAATAGGGAGGGTATAGTAATGCTATGAATAATCCAGTATCGAATGCTGGTAATAATATCAGCAAAAGAACGTTCTCCGGTGCTTCCAGACATGTCGAGCTCCACATATTCTTGTACAGTCAAAGGGGGATCGATTCCATAAAAGATGAGATCAGTAAGTAGAAATTTACTGAGATTCATCCTTGTTAGATCGTCAATATTGTACCCAGGGTGTCTTTCGAGTATACCGAATCAGTATAGCTATCCTTCTTCTGACACAGCAACGAAATTTCACAATCCGTGGCGAGATCAAGTACTAGATTCTTTCTAATTTCCTTGTTGGTTGTATCGATGTACTCAATAGAAAATTCCTCAAAGTTTAATAGTATAAGAGATGTTTATAGTATAAGATGAGGGTTCTCCACATTACTAGCTTCGGACTAGAAACTGAAGATCAATTAAAATGTGAATCCGACGGATTTGTTTTTGATAATTCATGAGGGAGATTCTCATATTTTATTTCTCCAATTCAATTAGATGTCAAATCTAGAAATAGACTTTTTTGTGGTTGTCGAAGATGTTTTTTTTGTTGGAAACCCCCCCTTTTTTTTTTCATTTTAAAGAGTTGAATTGGTTAGTCCTCCAGTAACAAGTAACAAAGATAGCAGTAATAGATACTATTTGATGACAGAAACAAAGGCTCTTTCGTGGCTAAATTACAAGGATAGAGTTTTCTATTAAAATAGAATATGGAAAGACAAAAAAACTGTGGAACCCTAGTTTCGAGTGATCTCATATCCTTTTTATTCTCGTTGTAGATAGTAGAGGAATGGAACCCACTACTAAATCTAATGATTTAAAATAAAAAAAAAAAGTAAAGGGCATTCTAAGGTAACTTTTCTTTTATTCTAAAATCAAAAAATGAAAAATAGAATAAATTAGATACAATAAAAAAGGGGTGTATAGTTTTCCGATTTTCTTCCATATAAATTCAAAGTTGAATGAAGTTAAACAACAAAGTTCTTTTTTTTTTTTATGGTTTTTTTTTTAATATTAATCATTATTTTTTTAATATTCTATAATTAGAAATATCAAAGATGAAAATCTTTTTTGGATTAGTTTACTCAACTCACGAGTTGCTCAAAAAATCTGTTGATTTTGAATCACAGGATGGATAGAATAGATGTCACAAGTGATGAATTGATTTCTTACCTATGTCACTATATTTTTGTTCGTCTGTAATGATTGATTGATAAATCCAAGATTTTCCATTGTATCTCTCAAGTGGTATTTTTGCTTATTCTACTATTCGATTTTTTTTCTCTCAAAAATGGAAACTTAGGGAAGTGCTTTGTAAACATATGTATAAAAAGAACTTATTTCACTTAGCTTCTTTATGCCCACTATAACTAGTTATTTCGGTTTTCTACTAGCGGCTTTAACTATAACCTCAGCTCTTTTTATCGGTCTGAGTAAGATACGACTTATTTAATTTGAAAATTTGAATTGAATTGGAAATTTTTTGATACTCTAGATATTCTATAGTTCCTTACCATGTCAATTTCCAATTCTTGATCATTGAGATTCATGGTCGTCAATACAGATTAATATTTAAGGATATATATTACCTCCCCCTTTCCCTTTCAAACAAAAAAGAATGATTGAAGTTTTTCTATTTGGAATTGTGTTAGGACTAATTCCTATTACTTTGGCTGGATTATTCGTAACTGCATATTTACAATACCGACGTGGTGATCAGTTGGACCTTTGATTAATTAACATCTCTTTTGTTTATTGACCTCCTATTTCTTTGTTTTAATCCTAATCCGCAGGAGGTCAAATTCAGACTTTAGACTGCTGTTCAATTATTTCATTGTCATTCTCGATCTAACAAGAATGGAATCACGCTCTGTAGGATTTGAACCTACGACATCGGGTTTTGGAGACCCGCGTTCTACCGAACTGAACTAAGAGCGCTTTTTATTTTCATAATAATAACATAATAATAATAATCAATTTTATGTGACCCCAATACATCTTGCATGCATATACTATATCAATATATATTGATATATATATATGTATCTCCAATTTGAATCGGTCTCTCAATTGATCCCTTGTTACTCCTCATATGATAAGTACTAGTTAGGGATAGGGATGACAGGATTTGAACCCGTGACATTTTGTACCCAAAACAAACGCGCTACCAAGCTGCGCTACATCCCTTTCAATTGGTTTCCAGTGTCATTGTAAAGAATCTTTGTCTTGTTTTCCACATTTTTCTTTTCTCCGTTGATAGATATATATATCTATTATCCTGTCATTTTTTTCTTATTCTATAATTTTAGTCTATATTATAGGATATGAAAAATGAAAATATTCTAATTCTCTAAAATAAGAATAAAATTAGAATATTGAATTCAAAAAAAAAAAAAAAAAATAGAATAAAATAGAATAATATATATATATTATAGAATATTAGATATTCTATATATCTGGATAATATCTACATATCTATATAATAATAGTAATAGACTTAAGAATACAAAAATTCTTATAATAATCAAAATCATAATAATCAAAGACTTATTAAGAAATAAGTGAAATAGAAATAATAAAAAATAGGAAATTCCCCTAAAATGGAAATCCATTTTTATGGAATGTTCGGGCAGAAATAGACCTTTTTATTAGAAAAAAAAAGCTATCGAATGAATCGTTGTACATTTCAATTTGAATTAGGAATTCGGCCGAAAATCCAAGTGGTTATTAACGTAATAACCATCTGATCATATTCCTATATGAAATTATGTATTACAAATTACAATAAAGAAAAAAGGAGGATTAAAAATGCGAGATCTTAAAACATATCTCTCCGTGGCACCAGTGGTAAGTACTCTATGGTTTGGGGCTTTAGCGGGTCTCTTAATAGAAATCAATCGTTTTTTTCCGGATGCATTGATATTCCCCTTTTTTTCATTCTAGTTATTGGCGCGGGAAGGGGTGAAGAAGATTAGAGATCCAATCAAATATCTGCGATTAATCCCCCTCTTCTTTTTTTTTTTTAGAATTCGATTCGAATAGAAAAAGTTAGAAAAGAAAAAGAATAAAGGTGGATTCGGCCTCGGTGAAACTCGGAATCTGGTACAGGCTTCAATGGAATTGAATGAATAATTCAATTCCATTTCCATTCTTAAAAGAGTGAGACCAGAAATGGAAATAGAATGGCTAGGGTGGGGGCAACAATATCATAGAAGATACTTAAATGAAAACTGAAATACTGTACTGCGATTCAAAAAATCGTTTGAAATCATTGTATTACTTAAATTTTCCTGTACTATGTTAATTGAAACGAAATCTTTCATAATTTGATTTAGAATTATCAACTTTTACTTTTTTTTTTTCATTCCTTTCTTCTTCTTCGCTTCGAATCCTAAAATAGAATAGAAGAGTTAAGTGAATCAAAAACCAAAAGAAAAGGAGGTTCATGGCCAAGGGTAAAGATATCCGAGTAAGGGTTATTTTGGAATGTACCTGTTGTGCTCAAAAGAGTGTTAATAAGGAATCAACGGGTATTTCCAGATATATTACTCAAAAGAATCGACACAATACGCCTAGTCGATTAGAACTAAGAAAATTCTGTCCTTGTTGTTGCAAACATACGATTCATGCAGAGATAAAGAAATAGAAAAAACGGATCTCTTGTGTGTCACCCTTCCAAGGAATATGAAAAATGATCCATTTCTCATATATATTTTCTAATTTATATTCTAATTTATATATTAAATATATATAAATTAGATTATATATAACATATAACATCTATTTAATTATAGAACAAAATCCATTTAATTATAGAACAAAAAAAGTAAGAAAATCAATAAAATAAAACAAATCCTTTTTTTTTTTGTAAGAAATAGGATTCTCGGGAAAGGAATAAACAAATCATGGATAAATCTAAGCGACTCTTTCTTAAACCCAAGCGATCTTTTCGTAGGCGTTTGCCCCCGATCCAATCGGGGGATCGAATTGATTATAAAAACATGAGTTTAATTAGTCGATTTATTAGTGAACAAGGAAAAATATTATCTAGACGGGTGAATAGATTGACCTTAAAACAACAACGATTAATTACGATTGCTATAAAACAAGCTCGTATTTTATCTTCGTTACCTTTTCTTAATAATGAAAAACAATTTGAAAAAGGCGAGTCGACCGCTAGAACTACTACCGGTTTTAAAACAAAAAAAAAACTAGAGTTATTCTTCAATTGAATTCACAAATTTGAATTGAAACTCAAATCAAATGTGGATTGATGTTTTGTTCGAAAACTACGACAATCCAATTTTGGTTGTTGTGTTGTAAGAAAAAAGATAATCGGTGAAGAAGAATCAATCTTTTTTTATTGAGCGTGGTTGTTCGTTTTGATGACTTTCTCATATCAATTCTATTTTAGCATACAAATCCCTACTCTACTACCTTCCCGGAGTTCATTCTCCGGGGAATTATTATTTTATGATCTCGTTGGCAATCATAAAAAGGCAATTCCCCTTTAATATAGCTATTTGTGCAACTATTTTACGATTAAGAAGCAATTGCCTCTTGTACAGATTATACAATAAATTACGATAACTATCGTATATTTTTTTTGGATTCTTACCAATTACTGCATTTATTCGATTGATCCACAAACCGCGAAAACCCATTTTTTTCCTATTTCTATCCCGATGAGCCGAAACCAAAGCTTTTATTTTCTGTTGAGTACTAGTTCGAGTAAGTCTTGAATGAGCCCCACGAAAGCTTGATGTAAATAAACGAATTTTTGTCCTACGTTTCCGAGCTATATTTCCTCGTTTAATTCTGGTCATTGAATAAATGATACTTTGATGAATAACTATTAGATTTCTTTTCTTTCAGTTATTCTTTTTCCCTTCCTAGTCTATTAATAACAAAAATGGATTCTTCCAATGTATAAAGTAAGAATTTCAATGGCTTCTTTTGCTACTATAACCTTCCCGACCACGATTTTTTCTTTTGATTTTGAAGCATTTAACCTCGAAATAAGAAAGTGTATTGAGAAAAAACATAGTAAATAAAATAGAAATAGAGAAATAAATAGTGGGTTCCATCGTTTCTATGATTACTTTTTAAACGGCGAGATCCTCTCTATACACCGGAGCCCCTTCCTGGATTTAATCAATATTATTGTTAACTTGTACAGTTCACACTCTTTGGCTCTACCCATGAAATATCTAGTAATAGGTCTTTCACAACGAAATCTAGCTATACAGTAACGGTATTTAAGTATGAAGATTAGCTGGGTAGCTGACCCTCTTAGTCCGTTCTTGCAAAAATAAAAATAAGAGCATAATTTTTCCGATTTTTAATTGAAATATAGGATTTCCCCCGCTTAATGGGTAAGCATTTGCTACCAATGGGGAAATTTTTCTCATCTTAAATTGCAAATTGAGGTGATTGGGTTTGCACCAATCGAAACCATAAATTTGATACACAATAGAAGAATATATATATCTATATATATATCTATATCTATATATCTATATATATATTATTTATTATGAATTTTATTATAAATTCAAATTTTATAGATTTTTTTAAGTTAAGATAGTGAATGGAGCTCTTCCATTCACTATCTTAACCGATCCACCGATACTGGAAAATCTTTTTTCCTTTCTTTTCTCTTAGTCTATGATCTGAACGAGTCGCACATACACCCTAGTACAGGTTCCTCGTCGCTGAGGACATCCCCGAAGAGCGGGGGATTTCGTGACATTTCGGATTGGCTGTCTTGTGTTTCTAATAAGTTGTTTCATAGTTGGCATGGTGAGTCGTATACATAATGAGTTGGTTTAGATCAATCTTAACCCGATGATTATGAATCAGTTCTATTCTATTAATAGATTAATTAATAGAAAGATTTTTAGAAATATTATAGAAATATTATAATAAATCCGGTAAGAAGATAAGAAGATTAGATTAATAAGAAAAAAAAAAATATCAAATCGTGTATTTGCGCGGAATCCTTGCTACTAATTTTTTATTCAACCGCTACAAGATCAACAATTCCGTGGGCTTGGGCTTCTGCTGCTGACATAAAAACATCTCTTTCCATGTCTTCGGATACAAGCCATAAAGGTTTGCCCGTTCTTTGTACATAAACCCTTGTGATAGTTTCGCGCATCTTCAGTAGTTCTTCCGCTTCCAGGATAAATTCTCCCGTTTGTGCCTCATAAAAAGAACTAGCGGGTTGATGGATCATTACCCTGATGATATAACTCTCTCTCGCCTTATCGTGCGAGAGAGATGGGGAACAAAAAAGATAGAATTGAACAACCGTACAGGCATCTTTTGCGTATTGCATACGGCTCTACTATGGAATTGATTTCTACCTTACATCGAAGAAATAGAAAATAGACTGGGTCTATCAGACCCAGATCAGTATCAGTAAATGATCCAATAACCATCCTTCCTTTTGGGAGTATTTCTAAAATACTATGATGGTTCCGTTGCTTTATTATTTCGTCTGTTCTTCAGCAATCCCAAAGTGTCTTTTTTTTTTCAAATAGTTGATATATGATATATATATTCTTTCATAACATAAATATTGTTAAACCTTTCCGGTGTAAAAACCGAAAACAAAAAAGTTTGTGACACTGAAATAGGCTCCCGATGGATCATATAAAATGGT
>JAVHNO010000109.1:210000-217500 GCA_031439595.1 Pterocarpus santalinus
GAAGTTTCAAACTTTTTATTAAACATATCCGTTTCCGTTACAACCAGTATTGGGGTATTTCTGTTTGAGCCGTACGAGATGAAATTCTCATATACGGTTCTCAGAGGGGGAGTTCCCTTGGTTTACCTATCTCAATAAAGTCTATGATTGGTTCGAAGAACGTCTTGAAATTCAGGCGATTGCCGATGATATAACTAGTAAATACGTTCCTCCTCATGTCAACATATTCTATTGTTTAGGAGGAATTACACTTACTTGTTTTTTAGTCCAAGTAGCAACGGGGTTTGCTATGACCTTTTATTATCGTCCGACCGTTACTGAGGCTTTTACTTCTGTTCAATATATAATGACTGAGGCTAACTTTGGTTGGTTAATCCGATCAGTTCATCGATGGTCGGCAAGTATGATGGTTTTAATGATGATCCTGCACGTATTTCGTGTGTATCTCACCGGCGGTTTTAAAAAACCTCGCGAATTGACTTGGGTTACGGGTGTTGTTTTGGCTGTATTGACCGCATCTTTTGGTGTAACTGGTTATTCCTTACCTTGGGACCAAATTGGTTATTGGGCAGTCAAAATTGTAACAGGGGTACCTGAAGCTATTCCTGTAATAGGATCGTCTTTGGTGGAGTTATTACGCGGAAGTGCTAGTGTAGGACAATCTACCTTGACTCGTTTTTATAGTTTACATACTTTTGTATTACCTCTTCTTACTGCTGTATTTATGTTAATGCACTTTCCAATGATACGTAAGCAAGGCATTTCCGGTCCTTTATAGAGAATATATATGGATCATAGATATTTGTAATCAATCATTTATCATTTTGGGGAGGAACAAAAGTATTTCATTGCTACAAATATGGATTATTAAAAATAATAAGACATGTATTTGGATATTTCCCTTCAACTTAACACTTAACAAAATTAGAGTCTTTTTTTATTTGACATACACGAATAGTTGAAGGGGATTCTCCGAAGAAAAAATGGATTATGGGAGTGTGTGATTTGAACTATTGATTGGACCGCGCAGATGGATGACTTTTTCTTATCTGCCACATTTGAATTTGCAATAAAATGTGTCTTTGTTCCAACCACCGCGCAAGCCCCCTACAGAGGATAAGCCGGTTCGCTTGAAGAGACTCTTTTCTATGATCAGACTCGATTATGTCCTGCATGAACAGGCTCCGTAAGATCCAGTAAAATAAGTGATGTGGTATAATCTGTCTTATCTATTTCACTTAACTTAATAGTATGGAAATGCATTCATTTCCTATGCATTGACTCGATTTCTGATACTATCGGAGTGAAACAAGTAGATCTAAAGAAGAACAGGGGTTAGATTCTATTAGTAACAAGTAAATCCTTTGTATGTAAAAAGTCCCGAGATTCTTTCTTTGAGGGTGAGGGGGGATAACAATCGCAAGGTCTGAGATGACCCAGAAAGCACTATCAATTTAAGAAAGCCTACTTGGGTATTGAGCATTTACTTAATAAGAACTGAGTTTTTCACAATAGATAGTTGTGTAACTCCGGAAAAGAGAATCGAGTCCATTTTCTTACATAGAATCCTCAAATATGTGTAGATAACATATAAATTTTTCTATAGGTACACTCGGTTCGTTTGATTCGTGCTCGAGCCGGATGATGAAAAATTATCATGTCCGGTTCTTTCGGAGGATGGATCTATAAGAATTCACCTATCCCAATAACAAAAAAACCTGACTTGAATGATCCTGTATTAAGAGCTAAATTGGCTAAAGGAATGGGTCATAATTATTATGGAGAACCCGCATGGCCCAATGATCTTTTATATATTTTTCCCGTAGTTATTCTAGGTACTATTGCCTGTAACGTAGGCTTAGCAGTTTTAGAACCATCAATGATTGGGGAACCCGCGGATCCATTTGCAACTCCTTTGGAAATATTGCCTGAATGGTATTTCTTTCCTGTATTTCAAATACTTCGTACAGTGCCCAATAAGTTATTGGGCGTTCTTTTAATGGTTTCGGTACCTGCGGGATTATTAACAGTACCCTTTTTGGAGAATGTTAATAAATTCCAAAACCCATTTCGTCGTCCAGTAGCAACAACCGTCTTTTTGATTGGTACTGCAGTGGCCCTTTGGTTGGGTATTGGAGCAACATTACCTATTGAGAAATCCCTAACTTTAGGTCTTTTTTAAATTGATTCAATTGTGAAATAAAATATCATGCCATGTGTATTGTGTATCTAGGGAGAATTCACTTTGAAAGGACTAATCCCTAGATACATCTTTGAACCTACTCCGAGTATATGGATTTTTTCTAAAGATAAAGATTCAAACTCCATATTTTCATCTTTATTTTTTTCATCTTTCATCTTTATTTTTTCTAAAAAAAAATAAAGATGAAAAAAATCTAATGGATTGCAAATTTATGCAAAATGCTTTTCAATTTCTAAAATGTCCAATATATGTTTTACATCTTCTACCCGAAAATGTTCAATTTTCATAAGGTCTTCTTGACTGGTATTCAAAAGTTCCAATAATGTATGTATATTGGACCTTTTGAGACAATTATAGATCCTGGGAGGCAATTCTAATTGGTCAATAAAAAAAGATTTTAATTCTATCTCTTTTTTATTTTTCCTTAGTTTAGCCAATATATCATGAAAAGTGAAAAGGGGTAAAGTAACTTTGTGTTGATTGTTTTCTAAATTTAAGTTTTCTTCTTCCGCATGTAAAAAAGGAATAAATAAGTCAATCAAATTCCGGGAGGCTTCATAAAGCGCTTCTTTAGGAGTTAAACTTCCATTTGTCCATATTTCGAGAAAGAGTATCTCTTGTTTTTCGTTCCCATTCACATAAGAATGAATACTATGATTTGCGTTTCGAACAGGCATGAATACAGCATCTATAGGATAACTCCCGTCTTGAAAGTTTTTTAGTCTTTTTATACAATATCCGCGATTCCTCTCGATTTGTAATCCAATACACAAATTAATGGGTTCTGTTAGGTTAGCTATATGTTGTGTATTATCAACGATTTCCACAGAAGGTGGTAAAATGATGTCTTGAGCAGTTACATATCCAGGACCCTTGACACAAATAGACGCGTCCCGAGTTCCATACAGATTACTTCTCAATACTATTTCTTTCAAATTCATTAAAATTTCATGTACTGATTCTTGAATACCTACTATGGTAGAATATTCATGTGGTATTTTCTCAGATTTTGCACGTGTGATACATGTTCCCTCTATTTCTCCGAGCAAAACTCTTCGCATCGCAATGCCTATTGTATCGGCTTGGCCTTTCATAAGTGGAGACAGAATAAAGCGTCCATAATAAAGCCGCTTACTGTCTACTCTTGATTCAACACACTTCCACTGTAGTGTCCGAGTAGATACTCTTACTTTCTCTCGAACCATAGTAATCTATTTTCTTTTTTTTTTTTTCAAATCCTTGAATTGTTTATTTCTCTTGAAATCCATTCTATGTTTATTTCTCATTTTACACACGTCTTTTTTTAGGGGACCTACACCCATTATGTGGCATAGGGGTTACATCCCGTATAAAATTTAATAGTATGCCACTTCTACGAATAGCTCTTAATGCCGCATCTCTTCCGAGACCGGGACCTTTTATCATGACTTCTGCTCGTTGCATGCCTTGATCCGCTACTGTTCGAATAGCATTTCCTGCTGCGGTTTGAGCGGCAAACGGTGTTCCCCTTCGCGTACCTTTGAATCCACAAGTACCTGCGGAGGACCAAGAAATCACCCGCCCCCGTACATCTGTAACAGTCACAATGGTATTGTTGAAACTAGCTTGAACATGAATAACTCCCTTTGGTATTTTACGAGCATGCTTACGCGAACCAATACGTCCATTTTTACGCGAACCAATTTTGGGTATAGGTTTTGCCATATCTTATTATCTTTTTTTTTATTTCATAATTCTTATCTCATAAATAGAAGTCCGAGATATATGGATATATCCATTTCATGTCAAAAACGGATGCTTTACTATTTTCTAATTAGAAACTAGAATTTCTATTCTATTAATTGGTATTCTATTTCTATGTATTTAAATATCAAAAATATCTCTTATATAAAGATATCTCTTATATTATAATGGATAATATAAATATGAATATTAATATTTATATATAAGTTAATATATATATTCTATATATATAGAATATATTTCATTTCTAAATAGAATTTCAAATTTCATAATAAATTGAAATTTGCACATATTCAAATATATTACTATATATATAAAATTTATATAATTTAATGTAATGTTAAATATATTAAATATATTACTATATATATAATTTAATGTAATTTAAAAAAGATTGAAATTAAATATGTGATTTTAAAAATTTTGTTATTTGTGCATCCGGTCCTTTATAATTGAAAGACTTTTCTTGTCTTGTGGAAATATTATCCTTGTCTTTGTTTATGTCTTGGATTGGAACAAATTACTATAATTCGCCCTCGCCTACGGATCAATCGACATTTTTCACAAATTTTACGAACAGAGGCTCTTATTTTCATATTTGTCATTCCTTAACTTAATCCTGAATCCATTTTATTGGAAGAAAATATGGTTTCCTTAAATTTTGAATTTCTAATCGTACGCCTCAAAACAAATAATGTTGAGGCTGAAAAACCAGTCTAATTAAATAACTTATACTTCCATTTTTTCTTTCCCTGTCGTATACATATAAAAGAAGAGTACGTCGAACCTTTTCGGAAATATAGTCTAGAATCATATTTTCATTATTTAAATTTAAATGAACCTGGAACATACCCCCAGAAATTGATTCAGTAATTTAATTAAACCCTTATGAATCCGTTTTTTTATTCCTATTCCCGTTAAACCCTTTTCACGTATTCATTAAAGTATGAGGAGTGATCCTATGTTTTCTCTCTCTTTCCTTTTTCACAAAAATTTATAGAAGTTTTTCATATAATTCGGATATCAGAAAGATTACCATATATAACATAAAACTTCTCCGCCGATTCTTTCTAATCGAGCCTCTCGATCTGTCATTATACCTCTAGAAGTAGAAAGAATTACGATCCCCATCCCTCCTAAAATTCTCGGAATTTTTTGATAATTAGAATAGATTCGTAGACCAGGTGTACTGATCCGTTTTAAATTCAAACTCGTTTTATATGATCCTTTTCTATTTCTTCTATACCGTAGAGTTAAAACTAAAAAAAATTTTTCCCTTTCCCTATGTTTTCTCACGTTTTCAATAAAACCCTCTCGTAAAAGCATTTTAACAATGTTTTCGGTGATGTTAGTAGATGGTATTTGAACCGTTCCTCTTCTATTCATGTCAGCATTTCGTATAGATGTTATTATGTCAGCGATGGTGTCCTTACCCATAATAAAGGAAAATAAATGTTGCCCTTTACTTTCGATATAATCAGCATGCTCCTTTTTCTATTTTTTCAAAATAAAAAAATATCGAATATTGAATATATTGAATTGAATATAATAATCTAATTATGGATTATATATATTATTTATTATTATTATATATTTATTATTATTATATTATTTATATTATTTTCTTTTAGATTTTGAAGTATTTTTTTTTGGGGGGGGTTATGAAATATTCAAATATTATTATTATTTTTTATTAATTATATATATAATTATTACTAATATAATAATTACTACAGAAGGTATATGTGTAAGACATAATCTATTAATTAATCTATTTCATTCACAAATAATATATCGTTTCGTCTTATAATACCTCGGGTGCTAATGAAACTATTTTAGTGAAATTTAACTGTCTCAATTCCCGGGCGATTGCGCCAAAAATTCTAGTTCCTTTTGGATTTCCTTCTTGATCAATAACAACCGCAGCATTATCATCATACTGTATTATCATGCCGTTGCTACGTTTGAGTTCTTTACAAGTACGTACAATTACAGCTCTGATCACTTCTGATCTTTCTAAAGACGTATTTGGTACTGCTTCCTTGATTACAGCAACAATAATGTCACCAATATAAGCATATCGTCGATTACTAGCTCCTATGATTCGAATACACATCAATTGGCGGGCTCCGCTGTTATCGGCTACATTCAAATGGGTTTGAGGTTGAATCATATCATTTTTATTTTATCTGTTCTTTCAGTCCAAAGCTTGAAGTAAAAAAAAAATTCTGTATTCAACAAAAAAAAGAAACCCACAATTGCAATTATTTTTCATCCTAAAGACCTCTTTCCTTTGGTTCTAATTATTATCTTGAAATAATGAATTGAGTTCGGATAGGCATTTTTGATGCTGCTATTGAAATAGCCCTTCTGGCTATGTTTTCTGCGACTCCGCCCATTTCATAAAGTATTCTACCTGGTTTAACGACAGCTACCCAATATTCAGGAGATCCTTTTCCCGAACCCATACGCGTTTCGGTAGGTCTTACTGTAACCGGTTTGTCTGGAAATATGCGTACCCATATTTGTCCACCTCGGCGGACATTTCGTGACATTGCCCGCCGCCCTGCTTCTATTTGTCTAGATGTGATCCAAGCGGGCTCAAGTGCCTGAAGAGCATATCTTCCGAAGCAAATATGATTACCTCGATAGGATATTCCTTTCATTCTTCCTCTATGTTGTTTACGGAATCTGGTTCTTTTGGGGTTATAGTTGATGGTTGTTTCTAAATTCCATCGCTATTACAGAACCGTACATGAGATTTTCACCTCATACGGCTCCTCGCGAATAAAGCAATTCAAAAAAAATGGATTTAACCAATACCAATAAAATAATATACAATATATATATATACATATGTTTAATGAATAATATAATAGAATCGCGGTTTTTTTTTTATTTCATAGAATCGATTGGTCTATTGGAGATTTGTATATCTTGTTTTGATATAGAACTAGACATTTATTCTTATAGACAATTTTTCCCACCTATATATATAACTAGATAATGTTGTTTTGTTCTATTATAATATAAGATCCTAACGAATCTTTATTTTATTTTGATTTTTTTTTATTATGATCATATTTATCGTATCGGATTGGCTCAAATTTCTAAATAAAAAAAAAATCAAAATTTCGCGGGCGAATATTTACTCTTTCATTATCCATTTTCTTTTATATGTAATGAAGGGTTATCCTATGACTCCTCAAAAAAATGGATTGGTTCTTGGTTCGTTCCGCCATCCCGTCCAATGAATCATTAAGATTTGTTTAAAAAGAAATCCTAGGTATTCACGGGTTTCGTCGTTCCCACCGCTTCTCGATTAATGATTAGGTCTGGAATTCTACAATGGAGCCTCTCAAATACGATTTAAAATAATATTCTTATTTTTTCTTGAATCAACCTTCTCAGTTTTTATTGACTCGGTGCTCTTGATTTGTTTATTCTGGGAATATATTTATCTATATATGGATTAGTTAATATTGATGCTTTATTACACTATCTTTTTTTGAACCTTTTTATGAGATAACCAAAAGACCTTTACATATTCGAAT
>JAVHNO010000109.1:222500-225000 GCA_031439595.1 Pterocarpus santalinus
CCGTCGCTGGAATTGAGATCTCATTCAAAGAGAAAGATATCAAATATCTGGAGTTTCTTTTTGTATATTATATGGATGATCCGATCCGCAAGGACCATGATTGGGAATTTTTTGATCGTCTTTCTCCGAGGAAGAGGCGAAACATAATCAACTTGAATTCGGGACAGCTATTCGAAATCTTAGTGAAAGACTGGATTTATTATCTCATGTTTGCTTTTCGTGAAAAAATACCAATTGAAGTGGAGGGTTTCTTCAAACAACAAGGGCTGGGTCAACTGCTCAATCAAATGATATTGAGCATGTTTCCCATCTCTTCTTGAGAAACAAGCGGGCTATTTCTTTGCAAAATTGTGCTCAATTTCATATGTGGCAATTCCGCCAAGATCTCTTCGTTAGTTGGGGGAAGAATCCGCACGAATCGGATTTTTTGAGGAGCATATCGAGAGAGAATTGGATTTGGTTAGACAATGTGTGGTTGGTAAACAAGGATCGGTTTTTTAGCAAGGTACGGAATGTATCATCAAATATTCAATATGATTCTACGAGATCTAGTTTCATTCAAGTAACGGATTCTAGCCAATTGAAAGGATCTTCTGATCAATCCAGGGATCATTTCGATTCCATTAGGAATGAGGATTCGGAATATCACACATTGATCAATCAAAGAGAGATTCAACAACTAAAAGAAAGATCGATTCTTTGTTGGGATCCTTCCGTTCTTCAAACGGAACGAACAGAGATAGAATCGGAGCGATTCCCTAAATGCCTTTCTGGATATTCCTCAATGTGCCGACTATTCATGGAACGTGAGAAGCAGATGAATAATCATCTGCTTCCGGAAGAAATCGAAGAATTTCTTGGGAATCCTACAAGAGCCAATCGTTCTTTTTTCTCTGACAGATGGTTAGAACTGCATCTGGGTTCGAATCCTACTGAGAGGTCTACTAGAGATCAGAAATTGCTGAAGAAAGAACAAGATGTTTCTTTTGTTCTTTCCGGGCGATCGGAAAATAAAGAAATGGTTAATATATTCAAGATAATTATGTATTTACAAAATACTGTCTCAATTCATCCTATTTCATCAGATCCGGGATGGGATATGGTTCCGAAGGATGAACTGGACAGTTCCAATAAGATTTCATTCTTGAACAAAAATCCATTTTTTGGTTTATTTCATCTATTCCATGACCGGAACAGGGGGGGATACACGTTACACCACGATTTTGAATCAGAAGAGAGATTTCAAGAAATGGCAGATCTATTCACTCTATCAATAACCGAGCCGGATCTGGTGTATCATAAGGGATTTGCCTTTTCTATTGATTCCTCCGGATTGGATCAAAAACCATTCTTGAATGAGGTATTCAACTCCAGGGATGAATCGAAAAATAAATCTTTATTGGTTCTACCTCCTCTTTTTTATGAAGAGAATGAATCTTTTTATCGAAGGATCATAAAAAAATGGGTCCGGACCTCTTGCGGGAATGATTTGGAAGATCCAAAACCAAAAATAGTGGTATTTGCTAGCAACAACATAATGGAGGCAGTCAATCAATATAGATTGATCCGAAATCTGATTCACATCCAATATAGCACCTATGGGTACATAAGAAATGTATTGAATCGATTCTTTTTAATGAATCGATTCGATCGCAACTTCGAATATGGAATTCAAAGGTATCAAATAGGAAATGATACTCTGAATCATAGAACTATAATGAAATACACGATCAACCAACAGTTATCAAATTTGAAAAAGAGTCAGAAGAAATGGTTCGATCCTCTTATTTTGATTTCTCGAACCGAGAGATCCATGAATCGGGATCCTAATGCATATAGATACAAATGGTCCAATGGGAGCAAGAATTTCCAGGAACATTTGGAACATCTCATTTCTGAGCAGAATAGCCGTTTTCAAGTAGTGTTCGATCGATTACGTATTAATCAATATTCGATTGATTGGTCTGAGGTTATCGACAAAAAAGATTTGTCTAAGTCACTTTGTTTCTTTTTGTCCAAGTTACTTCTTTTTTTGTCCAAGTTTCTTCTCTTTTTGTCTAACTCACTTCCTTTTTTCTTTGTGAGTTTCGGGAGTATCCCCATTCATAGGTCCGAGATCCACATCTATGAATTGAAAGGTCCGAATGATCCACTCTGTAATCAGTTGTTAGAATCAATAGGTCTTCAAATCGTTCATTTGAAAAAATGGAAACCCTTATTATTGGATGGCCATGATACTTCCCAAAAATCGAAATTCTTGATCAATGGAGGAACAATATCACCATCTTTTTTCAATAAGATACCAAAGTGGATGATTGACTCATTCCATACTAGAAAGAATCGCAGGAAATCTTTTGATAACACGGATTCCTATGTCTCAATGATATCCCACGATCAAGACAATTGGCTGAATCCCGTGAAACCATTTCATAGAAGTTCATTGATATCCTCTTTTTTTAAAGCAAATCGACTTCGATTCTTGAATAATCGATATCACTTC
>JAVHNO010000109.1:245000-262500 GCA_031439595.1 Pterocarpus santalinus
CCAAATTCAATACGTAATTTTAGCATTCAAAGAATATTCTTTAATAATCTTATTATTCAGTTATTTAACCCCCTTGTCTTACCAAGTTCCATATTAGTCAGATTAGTAAACATTTAAAATAAATTAAAAGGGGAGCAAATTACTAAAAGAATTAATAAAAAAAATAAAAAAAATAAGATATATGAAGAAATTCGTCCACCCCCCACATATTTTATGGCCTCTCCCATAAAAAAACTTGTAATACCAACTCCATTTGGAATTCCATCAATTACTTGTCTATCAAAAAAATGATTTAATTTGGCTAATTTTCTTACACTTGCAATTAAAGATATTACATAAAAAGCGTCTATGTAACCATTATTATATGACCAATCATATATGACATTGATCATTTTTTCTGCAACTTTTTTTTTAGGAACATTTTTTTCAAATAGATTAAGTAAGTTCAAATTTTGTAAAGCCGAATAAACGGGCTTATAGAAAAAAGACGCTATAAATATTCCGAAAAAAGCAAGACTCACTGAAAAAGTTGCATTTGTGAAAAATTCATACCAATCAAAAGAATTTTTTAAATTTTGATGCAAAAGGTCTATAGATGGGATTAAAAATTTTGATAATATATCCAAATCGATTCCTTCTTGGCTGAAAGATATTCCTATGACCCCAACGAACAAAGTAAATAGTACTAATATAAGCATCGAAAATAGCATAGTATTGGCGGATTCATGAGGATAGAAAGAAGAAGTCTTTTTAGTATCAAAATGGGTACTATTAATAAAAAGACATGTTATGCTTTTGACATTTCGATTAATTCGATGGAAATATGTCTTCTTCTTCCAAAAAAAAGATTCCCTTTCATTATTTTTCATTGTTAATAAATCTAATAAATGAATCTCATTTTTTACTTTTTTTTTTCCTTCTTTACCCCATAAAGATATTGAATATAATGAATCATTTTTTTTTCCATTGAATTTTTGAAAATGAACGTTTAAATATCCTTCAAAAACAAGTAAATAGATGCGAAACATATAAAATGCAGTTAATCCAGCTGTAGAACAAGCTAATATTGCGAAAATTGGCGAATACAACCAACTATCATTAAGAATCTCATCTTTGGACCAAAAACAAGCAAAGGGTGGAATACCACAAAGAGAAAGCGTACCTATTAAAAAAGAAGTTTTTGTGATTGGCGTATGTTTTGTTAACCCGCCCATAAGAACCATATTTTGACTTTTTTCTGGAGAATATCCAACAATAGCTTCCATTGAATGAATAATGGATCCGGATCCTAAGAACAACAATGCTTTTGAATAAGCATGAGTAATCAAATGAAATAGAGCGGCTCGATAGGATCCCATACCTAGAGCTAACATCATATAACCCAATTGAGACATTGTAGAATAGGCCAAATTTCTCTTAATATCTTTTTGAGCAATAGCTAAAGTAGCTCCAAATACTAATGTTATTATACCTATGAAAGCTATTCCATTCATTATGGGGGGTATAGCTATGAAAAGAGGAAGAAGTCTAGCTACAAGAAAAATTCCCGCCGCTACCATAGTAGCAGCATGTATAAGAGCGGAAATAGGAGTAGGCCCTTCCATAGCATCCGGTAACCATACATGAAGGGGGAATTGGGCAGATTTAGCAACAGAACCGCAAAATAACAATAGGGCACACAAAGTAACAAAAAAAACATTAACGTCATTATTAGAAATCAAGTTATTGAATATTTGAAACAAATCCCGAAATTCCAAACTACCCGTTATCCAATAAAGACCTAAAATACCTAATAATAAACCAAAATCCCCTACACGATTAGTTACAAACGCCTTTTGACAAGCATTTGCTGCAATAGGACGTGTGAACCAAAAACCTATTAATAGATAAGAACACATTCCAACCAATTCCCAAAAAATATAAATTTGTATCAAATTAGAACTAGTAACTAATCCCAACATTGAAGTATTAAAAAAACTCATATAAGCAAAAAATCTCAAATATCCTTGATCATGAGACATATAATTATCACTATAAATAAGAACCAAAATGCCAACAGTAGTGATTAATATTAACATAATAGAGGTAAGTGAATCGATCAAGTAACCAAACTCTAAAGAAAGATCATTATTTATAGTCCAAGACCACACATATTGATAGATGGAAGTCTTATTGTTATTGATTTGATCAATCGACAGATCGACCGAAAAAAGCATAACTATACCTAACAATAAAATACTCGGAAAAGCCCACATACGGCGAAGATTTTTTGTTGCTGTGGGAAAAAGTAGAAGTCCCACCCCTATCAACATAGGAACTGGAAGTGGAATGAAAGGTATGATCCATGAAGATTGATGTGTATATTCCATACAAAAAAAAAAAAGAATAAAATAAAAAAGATTTTGATTCGTAATGAGTTTTGTTTCTTATTCGTCGGTTTTATCTCTTTTGTAAAGGCTTCAGTTAATAAAAAAGAGTGAACATATAAATAGAATTTTCTATTATTCTGAATCTCTGCACAATACTTCTAATATTGCAAAGTACAAAGTTAAAATGGTCCAATAAACAAATTCCTAGTGAAAAAGAAAGTTTTTTTTTTTAGTAAAATTATTATTACTATTAATAAATAATAAGATAACTAATAGATAATAAATAAAAAGATAACTAATAGAATTTTTAAGAAAATTCTCATAAAAACGAAATTTGTCAAATAAAGATAAAGATTCCAATTTTTATTTGACAATTATACAAACATTCTTTTCTATAGAGCGGGGATTCAAAATTGTACCAAAACTAAGAACATTCGTTTATTTTGATATGCAGCAAAATACAACTCATATGACATAACCCAATCAAATAAATAAGAATTTTTTTCTTTTATTAATATTCAGAAGCATTAGTTTATTTTGAACTAATTAATTTTTTTTACATTACAATACAAAGAGATATCTATGTTTGGCAAAATTTTGAAAAAGGTGTTATAATATTCAATGTTTTACTTTAGATATAAAAAGATAAAAAAAAAAGATAAAAAAAGGGGGGGATAAGATATATGGCTAATTAATCAAAGAAGAATTAGTTTTCATTTAGAGAACAGAAGATATGTCTTTCACATGACCTGTAGCAATGAAAAAAAAAACTATACTAGTTGGATGGCAGTTCCAAAGAAACGCACTTCTAGATCAAAAAAAAAAATCCGGAAAACTTTTTGGAAAAAGAGGGGATATTGGACAGCATTGAAAGCTTATTCATTAGCGCAATCAATTTCTACAGGGAATTCAAAAAGTTTTTTTTTATAACAAATACAAACGTTGGAAAAATCTGGACTCAAAGAGTATTCTCTAATATTGAATTGAATTGATTTAATATAAAATCATTTATTAAAGAATCATTTCTATTTTAATAATTTGGAATTAGAACTCATATATATATATTATTCTCATAAATATATATTCTATTTTAGAATAAGAAAAAAAAAACATCCTTTGAATGTAATAAATGTAATACTAAATTGGTGATCCAAAAATAAACCATTTTTTTTTTAACTATTTATTTTCTTTCATTGAAAAAAGAAATAGAAATACATCTCTTTCGATTAAATGAAAAAGAATAATATAATAAATGAGTCATTAAAAACTACAAAAGAGAATTTTTTGTTCCATTTCCGGATTGAAGCAGAACTATCTAGTTCCAACAGTGCTTGTTTTTGAAAAAGAGAATAAACCACGAAAAAACCATTCCCCGTTGTTAAATGTTAAAACTAAAACTCGAAACAAAAAAAAACGAGAATAAGAATTCGTATTGAAATTGAAACGTTCTAAAAAAAATAAGATTTTAAATTTAGAATTTAATTATATAATATATATATATATTATTATATATATATTATATATATATTATATATATAATAATTTAATAACTAATAATAATTTATTTACAATTAAAATTATTATTATGATATGATTTATGATTCATTTCATTTCTTCTAAAAATTTGAAATAAAAAAAAATCAATTTTATTATAAATAAAATTGATTCAAATAAAATAATTATAATACAATTCCTTTCATTCTTTAATGTTTACTAAAAAAATATTGCATTTTATTTTAATTGATTCTTTCAATCTCGACGATTGACAATAAATCGGTTAGTATGATTTCGAGTAAGCCGCTATGGTGAAATTGGTAGACACGCTGCTCTTAGGAAGCAGTGCTAGAGCATCTCGGTTCGAGTCCGAGTAGCGGCATGGCATCTTATCTTCTAAAAGAATAAGTCCTATAATGTAAAAGAATAAGTCCTATAATGAATTCAATTTCCGATTTCTCTTCCTAGTATTAGTATTCAGACACCCCCCCCTTTTTCATTTTTTTTTATGATATTTTCAACTTTAGAGCATATATTAACTCATATATCGTTTTCGGTCGTATCAATTGTAATTTCAACTCATTTGATAACCTTATTAGTCAATGAAATCTTAGGATTATATGATTCGTCCAAAAATGGTATGAAAATGACTTTTTTCTGTATAACGGGATTGTTAATTACTCGCTGGATTTTTTCGGGCCATTTACCATTTAGTGATTTATATGAATCATTAATCTTTCTTTCCTGGGGTTTTTCCATTTTTCATATGGTTTTTTGTTTTAAAAAGCAAAAAAACGATTTAAGTACAATAATCGCACCAAGTGTTATTTTTACCCAAGGCTTTGCTACTTCGGGTATTTTAACCGAAATGCATCAATCTGCAATATTAGTACCCGCTTTACAATCTCATTGGTTAATGATGCACGTAAGTATGATGATATTTGGCTATGCAGCTCTTTTATGTGGATCGTTATTATCAGTAGCAATTTTAGTTATTACATTTCGAGAAGTCATACAAATTTTTGGTAAAAGCAATGATTTGTATTTTTTAAATGAATCATTTTCTTTTGCTGAGATCCAATACATGAATATGAATGAAACAAACAATGTTTTACAAAAAATTTATTTTTCTTCTTCTAGAAATTATTACAGGTCTCAGTTTATTCAACAATTGGATCGTTGGAGTTATCGTATTATTAGTCTGGGTTTTATCTTTTTAACAATAGGTATTCTTTCAGGAGCAGTATGGGCTAATGAGGCATGGGGATCATATTGGAATTGGGATCCAAAGGAAACTTGGGCCTTTATTACTTGGACCATATTTGCGATTTATTTACATACTAGAAAAAATAAAAAATTGGAAGGTGTAAATTCTTCAATAGCGGCCTCTCTGGGCTTTCTTATAATTTGGATATGTTATTTGGGGATCAATCTATTAGGTATAGGATTACACAGTTATGGTTCATTTACATCTAATTGAATTAAAGTGAGTAAAGGACCTGACAAATACAAATAAAGAAAGCATGAAAGCATATATGAAAGCATATATATATAAGAAATTAGATTCTATAATATAAGAAATTAGATTCTATATTCATATATAAGTTATATATGAATATAGAAAGAAAACTTCGAATAAATCGTCGAGAACCCTTTAAATCAAGTAATGTAATGATTCAAGGGGTTCTCACAAAAAACAAACATATTCGATTACAATTAATTCAAATTCTTTTTTATGGGGTTTAGTTCTCTTTTTGATTTTTGGTTTTATTCATTTATTCACGAGAAAAACTATTTAGAAAAAATTCGATAGAATGGCTTCAACCTTGTCAACCGAGAATGAGAAAATGAAATCTGGATAAATACCAATACCTATTACGGGTATAAGGATAGAAATCGAAATAAATAATTCTCGCGGCCCAGAATCAAAAAAATACGAGTTTGGTGTATTAAAAAGCTTGTATCCATAGAACATCTGCCGTAACATGGATAATGAATAAATAGGAGTTAATATCATTCCAATTGCTGTTACAAAAGTGATTAGTATTTTTGTCATTAAAAGATATTTTTGACTGGTAATTATTCCAAAAAAAACCATCAATTCTGCAACAAAACCGCTCATGCCCGGCAATGCAAGAGAAGCCATCGATAAGATACTGAAAAATGTGAATATTTTTGGCATTGGGATAGCCATTCCGCCCATTTCGTCAAGATAAAGAAGACGTAGTCTATCATAACTAGTCCCCGCCAAGAAAAAAAGCGCAGCGCCAATAAATCCATGAGAGATTATTTGTAAAATGGCCCCATTGAGCCCCGTATCGCTTATGGAACCAATTCCAATAATTATAAAACCCATATGAGATACCGAGGAATAAGCTATTCTTTTTTTTAAATTACGTTGACCAAGAGATGTTGAAGCTGCATAGATTATTTGAATTGAACCTAATATCATTAACCAGGGGGAAAATATAGAATGAGCGTGGGGTAATAATTCCATATTAATTCGAACCAATCCATACGCTCCCATTTTTAATAAGATTCCGGCTAAAAGCATACAAGTGCTGTAATGTGCCTCTCCGTGGGTGTCTGGTAACCATGTATGTAAGGGTATAATCGGCAATTTGACAGCAAAAGTAAAAAGAAATCCCATATAGAATATTATTTCGAGCGCCGCGGGATACGATTGATTAGTTAATGTTTCAAAATTTAATGTCGGTTCATTAGAACTATATAAACCGATACCTAGAATTCCAATTAATAAAAAAACAGAACTTCCCGCAGTGTATAAAATAAACTTTGTAGCTGAATACAAACGTTTCTTTCCCCCCCACATGGATAAAAGTATATAAACTGGAATTAATTCTAATTCCCACATGATGAAAAAAAGTAAAATGTCTCGAGAAGAAAATGGTCCTATTTGACCGCTATACATTGCTAGCATCAGGAAATGGAATAATCGGGATTCTCGAGTAACCGGCTGAGCCGCTAAAGTAGCTATAGTGGTAATAAATCCCGTCAGTAAAATAGGTCCTATAGAGAGTCCATCTATTCCGAATCTCCAATAAAAATAAAAAAAATTGATCCATTTATAATTTTCCGTCAGTTGGATTAATGGATCATCCAATTGGAAATGATAACAAAATGCATAGGTTGTTAGAAGGAGATCGATTAAGCATATACAAATCGTATACCACTTAATTACCTTATTCCCTCGATGAGGAAATAAGAAGATTAAGGAACCCCCGGCTATTGGCAAAAGTACAACTATTGTTAACCAAGGAAAATAATTCGTGATAAAAATAAGATAAACTTGGACCAGAAAAACCCGCGCTCAAAATAAAATAATAATATTCTATTTTTCTATTTTGAGCGCGGGTTTTTGCCAGTAAAAAAACGTATTCTCGTGGTGTTTTTTGAAAGGTATCAATAAGCTAGACCCATGCTTCGAGTTGTTTCATGCCATAAATAAACTCGAACACTTAAGAAATCCGTCGGACAGGCGGATTCACACCTCTTACAACCGACACAGTCCTCCGTTCTTGGAGCAGAAGCTATTTGCTTAGCTTTACACCCGTCCCAAGGTATCATTTCTAATACATCTGTGGGGCAGGCTCGGACACATTGAGTACATCCTATACATGTATCATAAATTTTTACTGAATGTGACATTGGATCTAGAGTAATTTTTTAACACCAAAAATTGAAAATTTTCGATCTAGTAAACTCGTAAATGAATCATATATTTAGACACCAGATGAATCAACGATTTACCAGAATTTTGATACTCAAAATCGACTTCCGGATCAATTCATAAGAGGAGAAGAGGACCAAGATACTTTGATTTCTTACGTTTTTTTTTTGCAAACATGCAAATTTGAATTGATGAATATTACACTATTCTAAATTCCAATTTTTATGATTAATCATGATTAATACTATTTATTCAACAAGTTCGATTGATTGATACGAGTAGATTTTCTGTTACGATAAATTGAAGAAACAATAGCCGGTCCGATAGCAGCTTCAGCGGCTGCAATAGCAATAACAAAAATAGAAAAAATATTTCCTTTTAATTGGCGACTATCAAAAAAATCAGAAAAGGTTACGAAATTTATATTAACTGCATTGAGTATAAGTTCAAGACACATAAGGGCTCTAACCATATTTCGGCTCGTAATCAATCCATAGATACCGATAGAAAATAAATAGGCACTCAAAACAAGTACATGTTCGAGCATCATTGACCAACTCCTTATCAATTTCGATTCATTTTAATATAATATGAACAACAATTCAACGGATTCAATTGACTAAAGAATATAACAAGTCTGAAACAAAAGAATATATTGGCAAAAAAAAATTATTTTCTACATAAACACTCTTTTTTTTTTTACATTCACATAGAATTCAACAGAAAGAAATGTGGGAAAATAAAAAAAAATTCCATTTTTTTTTATTGCTAGTTCGAAAGATTTCTTACTGGCGAGCCACGACAATTGCACCTATCAAAGCAGCTAAGAGAATTATTGAAATTAGTTCAAATGGAAGAAAAAAATCTGTTGATAAATGAATTCCAATTTGTTGACTAGTACTTATCAAATCTTGCTCTATAATCTGATTTGGTCTTGTAGTCCAAATAATCCCGTACCATGATGTATCTGGAATAGTAGTTATTAGTGAAACAAAAATACTTGTACAAACCATCAAAGTAATTCCACCCCCAACAGTCAAAAGATTCAAATCTTGGTAATATTCCGAACCATTCATGAACATCACAGCAAATAGGATTAAAACGTTTATAGCTCCCACGTAAATAAGTAGTTCTGCGGCAGCTACAAAATGGGAGTTTGATAAAATATAGAATAAAGATATACAAACAAGAACCAGTCCCAACGAAAAAGCAGAAAATATTGGGTTGGTAAATAATACTACTCCTAGACTTCCTAATACAAGACCTGATCCCAAAAAGACTAAAAGAAAATCATGTAGTGGTTCAGGCAAATCCATTATATGTAAAATAAGAGAAAAATAAATAGAAATTTCATGACCTTAATTGATACGACCAGGGCAAAATTTTATATACGAGATTTCTCTCCGCATTGAATTTAATCAAATCCTAACAAGTGAGAATAGGTACCAGTTATAGGACCAATGTCATTTCATTCGTTATACGAAAGAGTAGGTCGAAACTATTAAGTATAACTATATATATATTCTATAAATATAGAATATATATATAGAATTTCTCTATATCTCTCTCTAAATATAAAATAGAATATTTCTAATAGAATATTTATTTTCTAAGAGAATATAGAATAGTTTTTCTATTTTTAGAGAACATTTTTTTTATTATTGTCTAAATTTATATTATTCTGTTTCATATCTATTTATATTATTTATAAATATTTATAAAAAAAAAAAAAAAAAAAAAAAAAATAAATAGATATGAAATATAGAACTGATTTGATTTATATATATTTCTAATTATTTTAAATAATTAATTAGATTATAATAAATTAAATTTTAGAAATCTTAAATTATAATATATTATAATAAATTAAATTCTAATAAATTCTAATAAATAAGATTATAATAAATAAAAAAAAGAAATAAATTCAAATAAAATAAAAAAATAAAATAAAAAATTTTATTATATTATTTTATTTGAATTGTTCGAATTGTATAATCATCAATTACTGACATTGGTAAACGGCCTAAAGCAATTTGATTATAATTCAATTCATGACGATCATAAATCGAAAGTTCATATTCTTCAGTCATTGATAAACAATTTGTTGGACAATACTCAACACAGTTACCACAAAATATACAAATTCCGAAATCAATACTGTAATTAAGCAATCGTTTCTTTCGAATATCCGTTTCCAGTTTCCAATCAACAACGGGTAGATCTATAGGACATACACGAACACATACTTCACAAGCAATACATTTATCAAATTCAAAATGGATTCGACCGCGGAAACGTTCCGATGTAATTAATTTTTCATAAGGATATTGAATAGTTACAGGTAAACGATTTGCGTGGGATAAGGTAATCATGAAACTTTGACCAATGTACCTTGCAGCTCGGACTGTTTGTTGACCATAATTCATGAACCCAGTTACCATAAGGAACATATCGTGAATATCTATGAATATTTTTGTTTTGTTTCTTTCTCTTGTTTGAGACAAGTTACAAATATATAGGATCAATCTTTTACAGTGAAAACAGTTGAGACGAAGTTGTTAATAATAGATTACCGAGAGAAATAGGTAAAAGAAACTTCCACCCAAGATTTAATAATTGGTCCATTCTTAGCCTAGGCAAAGTCCATCTTGCTGTGATAGAAAGGAACAAGAACAAATAAGTTTTAGCTAATGTAATAAAGATATCAATTGTAGTTCCAAAAACTCCATACGCTTTATTAGTTATTTCAAAAAATTCAGAAACGAATATGTACGGAACAGAGATATTTGAACCGCCCAAGTAAAGAACTGTTACAAATAATGAAGAAATTAATAGGTTTAAATAGGAAGCAACATAAAATAAACCAAATTTTATACCCGAATATTCGGTTTGATAACCCGCTACTAATTCTTCTTCCGCTTCTGGTAAATCAAAAGGTAATCTTTCACATTCTGCTAGGGAAGAAATTAGAAAAACGATGAAACCTATAGGTTGACGCCACAAATTCCACCCCCAAAAACCATATTTTGATTGTGCATCAACTATATCAACTGTACTTAAACTATTAGATAATCCTAGTCGGTGATAACATTACTGTCCCCATCGCTATTACAGAACCGTACATGAGATTTTCACCTCATACGGCTCCTCGAAAGCCTTAAATAAATCTAAGGACCAGGCCGATTATTTATCTTTTGCTATATCCCTAAGATGGATAAGATTCAAATTTATCGGACGGTTCTGAATTAGACCAATTGAATTCTGTCTGTTCTAATTTAATAATAAAGAGAAATAAGATGCATTTTTTATAAAAGATACAAAAGGTACTTCTGAATTGATCTTATCCCTTATAAAAATTCAAAATTTAATTTATTAAGTAATAACTTTATTCTTCAATAAAAAAATCTTTTAGAATTATCCAATAACCCCCCGCCCATCGTTTTCGATTACGAAAAAGAATTACATATTAGTTTCTAAATTATCACATAAATTCTATCTCCATAAGTATGATAAGTATGAAAAAAAGATAAGGGGGGTCACATTGTTGATGTATTTTTTTTTTTTTTTCGTTCCTATTCGTCTTTTTTTGTGTAAATAAAAAGGGACTTGAAAAAAAATTAAAGGATTATTTCGTTCCCGATAGTCATTTATTTAATCAGTGGATAGGAGCATACTCTGGACCGGAATTTTGGGGAGTACTTCCTTCTTTTTTCTACCAACTTAAAGCCCCAATTAGTATTCTTTTTTCTATTATGTGGAAATGCTCTTTTTTAAAATTTACATAATCCGCGTTACTAATCCTTTGTGTATCTTGGTGCTTCTAACCATCCACTCCATTTTTTATGAGCTTTCCTTATATTTATGTTAATACATGTATGATAATTCATCCAAACGGTAGCAAAAACTCAATTCTTTTGAACCCGCTTCAAGACAAGATTACTAATCAACCAATCCTGGGGTAATCAGACTCTTCTGCTTCTAATTTTTTTTACTAAATTCTTATACATAGAAAATGAGACTCAATATTTTGACTGCAATTTCAAATCATCATACTATACCATATATAAACTATACCATAGATAAAATCTGGTCTGGTAATGTAATATAGTATTCATAAATTATATAAAATTATATTCATATAGAAGCTGTCTGATTTCACTCATATAACTATCTGATTTTGTTCTTCAATCCGAATTGAGAATAATAATAATGAATTTATTCTACCCCTTTCCTATAAAGTGTCCCACAAAGAAAGGCGCATAAGCATAGCAACAATAGCATCGAAAAGTTTTTGTATCAACGAATCGCACGTAGAGATATTGATAACACACATAGAGTTAATGGTATTTCATAACTAATCGATTGAGCAGCAGCTCGTAGACCACCCAAAAAGGAATATTTATTATTTGATCCATATCCTGACATAAGAAGTCCAATGGGAGCAATACTCGAAATAGCAATCCATAAAAAAACACCGATATTGAGATCAGATAAAACAAAGTTATATCCAAAAGGAATTACTGAATAGCTTATTATAATTGATATGACTGATATGGATGGTCCGATACTGAATAAACGAGTATCTCCCCTAGATGGAATAAGACTCTCTTTGAAAAGTAGTTTTGTTCCATCTGCTAGAGCTTGAAGAACTCCCAAAGGACCAGCGTATTCAGGTCCAATCCGCTGTTGTATACCTGCGGATATTTCTCTTTCTAACCATACAATTGCTAGTACACTTATGGTGATTCCCAATACAAGAGTAAAGATAGGGGCAAGTACCCATAGAATTCCATAGACCTCCTTTAAAGATTCCAATCTGAAAAAAGAATTGATATCTTGTACTTCTGTTGTATCAATTATCATTTCAACGATCAACTTCTCCCATAATGATATCTATGCTACCTAGTATTGTCATAATATCGGCCAATTTCATTCTTTTAACTAATTGAGGAAGAATTTGCAAATTGATAAAACCAGGTGGACGAATTTTCCATCTCCAAGGAAAAACATTCTGATCCCCTATTAGAAAAATTCCTAATTCTCCTTTTGGGGCTTCAACTCTTACATAAAGTTCTTGTTTCGGCAATTCAAAAGTCGGAGACGGTTTTTTACTAATGAATCGATATTCAAAATCATTCCATTCTGGTTCCCTTTCCCTATCAAAGTAACGGATTTCTAAATTCTCATATGGACCGCCGGGAATTCCTTCCAAAGCCTGTTGAATAATTTTTATGGATTCCACCATTTCACCAATTCGAACTAAATAACGAGCTAATGAATCTCCTTCTTTTTGCCATTGAACTTCCCAATCAAATTCCCCGTAACACTCATAATTATCAACTTTACGGAGATCCCATTGTATTCCGGAAGCCCGAAGCATCGGTCCTGATAAACCCCAATTTATTACTTCCTTTCCACCAACAATGCCTATTCCCTCAACCCGTTCTAAAAAAATAGGATTTCGCGTAATAAGTTTTTGATATTCAAAAACCCCTGTTAAAAAATAATCGCAGAAATCCAAACATTTATCTATCCAACCATGAGGTAGATCAGCCGCTACTCCCCCGATACGGAAAAAATTATGCATCATTCTCATACCTGTCGCAGCTTCGAAAAGATCATATATTAATTCTCTTTCTCTGAAAATATAGAAGAAAGGGGTTTGTGCACCAATATCCGCCATAAAAGGTCCCAGCCATAGTAGGTGAGAAGCTATACGACTCAATTCCAACATAATTACTCGAATATAGCTGGCTCTTTTGGGTACTTGAATATTTCCCAACTGTTCCGGTCCGTTTACGGTTATTGCTTCTGTGAACATAGTAGCTAAATAATCCCAACGTGTTACATAAGGCAGATATTGTATAATTGTTCGGTTTTCCGCAATTTTTTCCATCCCTCTGTGTAAATAACCCAATATTGGTTCACAATCAATAACATCCTCACCATCCAGAGTAACAATAAGTCGAAGAACACCATGCATTGATGGGTGGTGAGGGCCCATATTGACTATCATGAGGTCTTTTCTTGTAGCTGGGACATTCATAGGTTTTTCCTCGATTTATTCTTCCATGAATTGCGTAAAACAAAATAAAAAAAAATTCATCAAAATTCAAGACCTAATTAATAAATCGAATAATTCAAAATGACTCTTCAATTAGCGAATTTGTGACTCCCGAATATCCAACTGATTTATTAATTTGTTATAGCGTATTCCATTTTTCTTTGACAAATAAGACAGTAGCCGTTGTCGTTTTCCCAGAATTTTACGTAAACCTCTTTGAGATAAATAGTCTTTTCGGTGCAATTCCAAATGTGAAGTAAGTCTTCGTATCTTATTGGTGAAATTGAGTACTTGAAATTCAACCGATCCGGGGTTTTCTTCTTTTTTTTCTTGTGAAAAACCCGGTAGAAATAAATTTTTTACCATAAGTTGAAAGCTTTCTTCTCCCCTTCCTTATTTTATGGATATCTTTTTTGATCAGTAATAGTAATGACACTAATTTCAAATTTTGTATATACAATAATCTTAATTTCCTTAAGATTTCCCGATTTTTTTTTTTTTCAAATCATAGAAATACTTTAATTTATGCATAAAAATGGTAGACTTAAATTTATATTTAAATATATTTAATATATATAAGACGATTTTGTTGATTCATTTTTGTATTTAATGGATATATCATTGAATTAGTATCAAGGCCTCAGAATACAGAATAGAAGTTAACACAATGCGTGTGCGCATCCATGTGTGTATCCATTATGTATCTGCATACCGGATATGTTACGCTAAATAGAAGAAAGAAATCTAGATTAACGAATTCTCAATCGCGGATACATATGTATCCTTAATATACTGAAACGGCTTCCATTATAGGTATCAAACCAATAGCGATTCATACAAGCTAAATCCTCTAATCGAAAATTTGGCCAAAGAAAAAAATGGAAATTTATTAGTTTTTTTTTTTCTCCATCAAGATCTTTTTTTTCAGCCAAAACGTTACAGCAATTTTTGACTTTATTCTTATTGTAAAATGTTGTCTTTCTATGTACACCATTTCTATTCTTAGAATTGAAACAAATTAGAATTCTGAATTCTCTACGACGTCTAGCGGAAAAAAAAGATTCAGGAACAAGCAAATCATAATTATTTTTTTCTTTATTGTATCTTATCTTTTGATCTCTTGTTCTTGGAATGGATTTTTCAAAGTTCTTCTTATCAACATGGCTTTTTTCTGGATATCTTTGATTAATTTGACGCTTACTCTTATGAATCAACGAAAGGCCTATGGTTTGATACATAAAAAATTTTTCATCGTTTTTTCTAGACAGACGAACCGGTTCGATAATCAATATTCCTTTTTGGATCAATTTATTATTTTTGGTCAATCCTGTAAGAGTTAAATCCTTCTGATTCTGAATCACCATAATATCTAGACTTAGTTCTCCTCTTTGAATAGAGGTTATAGCAATCTCTTTTAAATTTTTCAATCTAATCAGGAGACAATATATTTTTATATTATTCATTACTCTTTGATTTAAGGAACCCTTCCAATTCAATTGAAAAAACAAAAACTTTCTTAATAAGAGATTAAGTTCTGCCTCTATCTTGTTCTTGTATTGCTTTTTGTTTATATCCTCTTTCCTGTCCAATCCTGTATAATCTTCTTCAATATCTTTTTCTTGGGTTGAGAGGGATGATTCAAAATCCACTCGACCCTTGTATTCCGCTTTTGCTTGATTTCGAGTCTCTAACTCGAATTGCAATTTTTTTTTTTTTTTGATGATCTAAAAATATCTATTATTTTTTTCCTTCCAGTAATGTTTTTATTTTCACTAACATTTTGATTTATATTAAAATCGAAAAAAAGTAATTGGATTGGTATGATCCACGGGTTACTCGTATATGCATTATAAAATATCCAAAATTTGGAAAAGAACAAAAATTCACGATTCCATATGGAACGATTTAATATTTCTTCATTCATTCCCATCCAATCAAAATACTTTCTATCCAGATCTTTTTCCATATCTATAATATAATCTTCTGCTATATAATTCTTGATAGAGATATTACTCGTTAGATCAAATATTTTTTGTTTACGTGTGTTGTAATTATAAGAAATAGCTTGATTTTGATTTGCTTGGAATGATGATCCATATCCATAAATATATGAGTGCTTCTTATCTGCATAATTAATAGATTTATATGAAAAAAGATCATATTCATATTGTTTTTTTTTTTTTAATGAGTCTAATTGTTGGTTTTTGTAAAGAATTAATCGGGTTTTTTCATATGAATCACATTTTTTAAAATCTTTTTTTTGAGAGACACGACGCTCATGGATTCTATTTCTCCATTTTTGTGGCGATAATCTAGACCATCTCCTCTGAGATAAATCATATTGAGAATGACCCTTTAACAACCAATTTGTCCATTGATTCATTAGAGAATTGGAAGGGTTCTTTTGTCTTAATTTAGAATCAAATATTCTTTGTATTCCAAAAAAAAAATCCTTTATTTCATTCTTAAGAAAAAAGCATTTTCGATGATATTCAAAAACAGATCTGAACTTATATATGTTAATAACTTGGGTTTCTGATAATTTAAAAAATACATATGCCTGTGACAACGAGGATACGTCACACGAATTCACTGAATTCGTATTCCTAATATTATAAGATTTTTTGAGAAGCGAAATAAAGTGAATTAGACTTTGATTTGTTTTTTCAGTTCTTTCCACATTTTCTTCATTATTGTAAATGGATTTGTTTTTTATTTTTTTTCTTGATTCAAGAAAAAGTTGTACATCGACCCTAGGGATACATAGAAAGATATCTAGGTATACCCTTTCCATGATAGATCTAAAAAAAGAATGCTGCGATTTATGGTCTAATAGAGTATTTTGTGATTTATGGCCTAATAGAGGATTTCTTTTTTGTAATATCTGCCAAATATTTTTTTTTAATTTTAATCTTTTAGCATAATAACTTGCTTTGTTCGAACTAATATTTATCTCTGAAGTTAAAACTCCCTTTTTCTTTTCTTTTGTCATTTTTTTTATTTTATTTATGATTGTCTTTCTTTTAGCATTCAGATCTTTTATTTTTTTTTTTTTCAATGAACAATCTGTCCAATTAATAGATTGAATTCGAATGGTTGATTCGTAAATCATTGGATTTTTCTTACTCATTGTTGAATCTTTTTGGCTTTCATTAAATCCATAGATTTTTTTTAATCTAAGTAGAAATAAAGTTGGGAGTTGTTTTATTTTTTCGTTTAGAAATAGAATACTTTTGATGATCCATTTTGCTCTTTCTTTTGAGAAATTTAGAAACAATTTTGTTCTCTCATTTAAAATCTTGAGAACTAGAAAAAAATTCTTTTTCCATTTTTTCATTTTTTTTTTGAGTTCTTTTAAAATGGGATGAAAAAATGAAAATCGGTTTCGGGGATAACTAGAAAAGGGCAATTCCACTTCCATTCCCAAAATTGTTAAAAAACAAAAGTCCTTTTTTTTTTTCGCCTTTTTTTTCATTGGATCCTTTTCAGTGGATCGTAGCTTAGATCTGTGCCAAGGTTTCAGACGAAAAGGAAATATGATTTTTATCTGAATACCGTCTATTAGCCACTTTTTTGGAAATTCTTTTTCGGATAATTGAACGCCATTATAGGTGCATTTAATATACATTTCTCTCTTCCAATCCCTAAAATCTTCTGACCATTCGGGAAATTGAAATAATAGCATACGAACAATATTTTTAGTTATTATCAATGAAGGCAATAGAATATATTTTCTAAGAATCGATTGGGTTATTAATAAAGAACCTCTTATTACTTGAGCAAATATAATGCTATCCCAGGCCTCTCCTATTTCTATACGTCTTTGTTCCTCTTTTTCTTTTTTTTTTCTTTCGACCTCCTCCTTACTTTCTTTTGTCTTTT
>JAVHNO010000109.1:282500-285000 GCA_031439595.1 Pterocarpus santalinus
AGTTTGTCGCTAGGTATTTGACCAAATAGGATCGTCCAGTTCCTATAGAACCTATCACTAAAATACCCCTAGGGGGGGGTAGGGCTAAGCGGAGCGAAAAGGGTTACCCATGAGATGGGAAATGAAAACTATTAGCCCCACACGGGGTTTGTGAATAAGTGATTGTCTGATAATGAGCAAGGAATATCCGTCTTTCTGCTAAACAGGATGTATTGAACTCATAATTCATTAGATACTTTTATGAATGTCAACTAAGTATCGTAAGTAAATTGCTCCCGGTTGTTCAATCATTTGATAACCAGAGTTATTCTTTGATAAATGATCACTATGAGTCAGACTCAATAGAATTTGATCAATCCTTTTTTCTGTCGTTAAGGTAGAGAACTGAACCAAGAATTCTCTTTCTTTATCATCAATCGAATCACTGTTCGAGACCCAGGATTCTATTTTATCATCAATCCAATCACCATTCACGTTTTTTCTTTTTCTTATCAAGGAATAGATCGCTTTACTTGTATGACTTAGATGTCTCGTATTTCTCGAAAAAGCGATTCGATTGATGGGATTTGGTATGATACTTATGAGATCGATGAGATTCAAATATTTCTTCTTAGAACGTATTGATTTGACCCCATAAGCGGGACCACCACCCCATAGCATGTTGCCGCCAGAAGCAAAACCCGGTATTTCTTCTAGAGAATCTCCTAATTGTTCCAGAGCAACTAGAAAGAGATTCTTTAACCAGAAAGAATTCTGTTCAGATGTAGGATACCTATCCAGAAGTTTTCGCAACTCAATCATGTATGATGGAATCATCAAAGATTTGACCTTTTCGAACTCTGTCTGTAACTCTCTATAGGCTCGAGAAACAAAGAGAAGATGTGTACGAACGAGATATCCAGCAACAAGAAGAAGGAAAAGGATTGAATAGAGTAACTCCCGAACATTTAGCGATCTCAGATGTGTCGATATCAATGGTGACTCATTATTTCGATGAAAAATTTCTTCGGACAGAAGAAGATTATGTAAACACTTACTCGAAATCTCATTTATCAGATTCCATTGTGGAAGACACAATGGAATCTGAAGAATTCGCCATGATATATCTGATCCATGCATAATATCATGAAAAATGGATACAAATTTTGGGCTGCTACTTAGTATCGGCAATAGGTCTGAAAAAGTATCTAAAAATATTAAATTTAGATATTTGTACCCTGTCGAAGTAAGGAACCATGGTATATATGTTTGGAATAGATTCCATTTGGAGAGAGTTGAAAAAGCACTATCTCGTTGAAAGGTTCTATACATCTGCCCTTTCTCAAGGCATTTTTTTAGACAAGGACTCCGTTTTTTCCTCTTTTCGGATGGTAAATATTTCTCAGAACATGGAGTGTGAATCAAACCCATGTTTGAATTTAAATTGAGATACTGATGCAAGTTCTTCCCTTCTGAATCAGGTAGATTCATATCTGAAAGAGGTTGACAATAAGTTCTTTCAAAATTGACTATTTGTCCCTCTGTTAGAGGTGTTCCAGAAATGTCTGCGATCGAGTAAATAGCTCTACGAACGAATGGATCGAATCGAATTGGAAAATGGAAAGATTTGTACAAGTTATACCCTTCGTCACCACTTTGCGGAAAATCGTTAGGTATCAATATGTTAGATACCTGTGACTCGATTGGTGGAATAGTATCTCTCTCCAAGAAAGCATGTTTTTTTTTACCGCCGCACAAAGAAAATATTTTGTTCCGAATGAACAAGATATTGAGGAATTGTCCATACGTAAAATCATAATTATTGATACAGGCCCTTTCCACAAAAAAAGGGAATCTTTGTTACAATAGAAACAGAAGTGATATCGATTATTCAAGAATCGAAGTCGATTTGCTTTAAAAAAAGAGGATATCAATGAACTTCTATGAAATGGTTTCACGGGATTCAGCCAATTGTCTTGATCGTGGGATATCATTGAGACATAGGAATCCGTGTTATCAAAAGATTTCCTGCGATTCTTTCTAGTATGGAATGAGTCAATCATCCACTTTGGTATCTTATTGAAAAAAGATGGTGATATTGTTCCTCCATTGATCAAGAATTTCGATTTTTGGGAAGTATCATGGCCATCCAATAATAAGGGTTTCCATTTTTTCAAATGAACGATTTGAAGACCTATTGATTCTAACAACTGATTACAGAGTGGATCATTCGGACCTTTCAATTCATAGATGTGGATCTCGGACCTATGAATGGGGATACTCCGGAAACTCACAAAGAAAAAAGGAAGTGAGTTAGACAAAAAGAGAAGAAACTTGGACAAAAAAAGAAGTAACTTGGACAAAAAGAAACAAAGTGACTTAGACAAATCTTTTTTGTCGATAACCTCAGACCAATCAATCGAATATTGATTAATACGTAATCGATCGAACACTACTTGAAAACGGCTATTCTGCTCAGAAATGAGATGTTCCAAATGTTCCTGGAAATTCTTGCTCCCAT
>JAVHNO010000109.1:290000-297500 GCA_031439595.1 Pterocarpus santalinus
AAATATATTCCCAGAATAAACAAATCAAGAGCACCGAGTCAATAAAAACTGAGAAGGTTGATTCAAGAAAAAATAAGAATATTATTTTAAATCGTATTTGAGAGGCTCCATTGTAGAATTCCAGACCTAATCATTAATCGAGAAGCGGTGGGAACGACGAAACCCGTGAATACCTAGGATTTCTTTTTAAACAAATCTTAATGATTCATTGGACGGGATGGCGGAACGAACCAAGAACCAATCCATTTTTTTGAGGAGTCATAGGATAACCCTTCATTACATATAAAAGAAAATGGATAATGAAAGAGTAAATATTCGCCCGCGAAATTTTGATTTTTTTTTTATTTAGAAATTTGAGCCAATCCGATACGATAAATATGATCATAATAAAAAAAAATCAAAATAAAATAAAGATTCGTTAGGATCTTATATTATAATAGAACAAAACAACATTATCTAGTTATATATATAGGTGGGAAAAATTGTCTATAAGAATAAATGTCTAGTTCTATATCAAAACAAGATATACAAATCTCCAATAGACCAATCGATTCTATGAAATAAAAAAAAAAACCGCGATTCTATTATATTATTCATTAAACATATGTATATATATATATTGTATATTATTTTATTGGTATTGGTTAAATCCATTTTTTTTGAATTGCTTTATTCGCGAGGAGCCGTATGAGGTGAAAATCTCATGTACGGTTCTGTAATAGCGATGGAATTTAGAAACAACCATCAACTATAACCCCAAAAGAACCAGATTCCGTAAACAACATAGAGGAAGAATGAAAGGAATATCCTATCGAGGTAATCATATTTGCTTCGGAAGATATGCTCTTCAGGCACTTGAGCCCGCTTGGATCACATCTAGACAAATAGAAGCAGGGCGGCGGGCAATGTCACGAAATGTCCGCCGAGGTGGACAAATATGGGTACGCATATTTCCAGACAAACCGGTTACAGTAAGACCTACCGAAACGCGTATGGGTTCGGGAAAAGGATCTCCTGAATATTGGGTAGCTGTCGTTAAACCAGGTAGAATACTTTATGAAATGGGCGGAGTCGCAGAAAACATAGCCAGAAGGGCTATTTCAATAGCAGCATCAAAAATGCCTATCCGAACTCAATTCATTATTTCAAGATAATAATTAGAACCAAAGGAAAGAGGTCTTTAGGATGAAAAATAATTGCAATTGTGGGTTTCTTTTTTTTGTTGAATACAGAATTTTTTTTTTACTTCAAGCTTTGGACTGAAAGAACAGATAAAATAAAAATGATATGATTCAACCTCAAACCCATTTGAATGTAGCCGATAACAGCGGAGCCCGCCAATTGATGTGTATTCGAATCATAGGAGCTAGTAATCGACGATATGCTTATATTGGTGACATTATTGTTGCTGTAATCAAGGAAGCAGTACCAAATACGTCTTTAGAAAGATCAGAAGTGATCAGAGCTGTAATTGTACGTACTTGTAAAGAACTCAAACGTAGCAACGGCATGATAATACAGTATGATGATAATGCTGCGGTTGTTATTGATCAAGAAGGAAATCCAAAAGGAACTAGAATTTTTGGCGCAATCGCCCGGGAATTGAGACAGTTAAATTTCACTAAAATAGTTTCATTAGCACCGGAGGTATTATAAGACGAAACGATATATTATTTGTGAATGAAATAGATTAATTAATAGATTATGTCTTACACATATACCTTCTGTAGTAATTATTATATTAGTAATAATTATATATATAATTAATAAAAATAATAATAATATTTGAATATTTCATAACCCCCCCCAAAAAAAAATACTTCAAAATCTAAAAGAAAATAATATAAATAATATAATAATAATAAATATATAATAATAATAAATAATATATATAATCCATAATTAGATTATTATATTCAATTCAATATATTCAATATTCGATATTTTTTTATTTTGAAAAAATAGAAAAAGGAGCATGCTGATTATATCGAAAGTAAAGGGCAACATTTATTTTCCTTTATTATGGGTAAGGACACCATCGCTGACATAATAACATCTATACGAAATGCTGACATGAATAGAAGAGGAACGGTTCAAATACCATCTACTAACATCACCGAAAACATTGTTAAAATGCTTTTACGAGAGGGTTTTATTGAAAACGTGAGAAAACATAGGGAAAGGGAAAAATTTTTTTTAGTTTTAACTCTACGGTATAGAAGAAATAGAAAAGGATCATATAAAACGAGTTTGAATTTAAAACGGATCAGTACACCTGGTCTACGAATCTATTCTAATTATCATTAAATTCCGAGAATTTTAGGAGGGATGGGGATCGTAATTCTTTCTACTTCTAGAGGTATAATGACAGATCGAGAGGCTCGATTAGAAAGAATCGGCGGAGAAGTTTTATGTTATATATGGTAATCTTTCTGATATCCGAATTATATGAAAAACTTCTATAAATTTTTGTGAAAAAGGAAAGAGAGAGAAAACATAGGATCACTCCTCATACTTTAATGAATACGTGAAAAGGGTTTAACGGGAATAGGAATAAAAAAACGGATTCATAAGGGTTTAATTAAATTACTGAATCAATTTCTGGGGGTATGTTCCAGGTTCATTTAAATTTAAATAATGAAAATATGATTCTAGACTATATTTCCGAAAAGGTTCGACGTACTCTTCTTTTATATGTATACGACAGGGAAAGAAAAAATGGAAGTATAAGTTATTTAATTAGACTGTTTTTTCAGCCTCAACATTATTTGTTTTGAGGGGTACGATTAGAAATTCAAAATTTAAGGAAACCATATTTTCTTCCAATAAAATGGATTCAGGATTAAGTTAAGGAATGACAAATATGAAAATAAGAGCCTCTGTTCGTAAAATTTGTCAAAACTCTCGATTGATCCGTAGGCGAGGGCGAATTATAGTAATTTGTTCCAATCCAAGACATAAACAAAGACAAGGATAATATTTCCACAAGACAAGAAAAGTCTTTCAATTATAAAGGACCGGATGCACAAATAACAAAATTTTTAAAATCACATATTTAATTTCAATCTTTTTTAAATTACATTAAATTATATATATAGTAATATATTTAATATTTTTTAAATTACATTAAATTATATAAATTTTATATATATAGTAATATATTTGAATATGTGCAAATTTCAATTTATTATGAAATTTGGAAATGTATTTAGAAATGAAATATATTCTATATATATAGAATATATATATTAACTTATATATAAATATTAATATTCATATTTATATTATCCATTATAATATAAGAGATATCTTTATATAAGAGATATTTTTGATATTTAAATACATAGAAATAGAATACCAATTAATAGAATAGAAATTCTAGTTTCTAATTAGAAAATAGTAAAGCATCCGTTTTTGACATGAAATGGATATATCCATATATCTCGGACTTCTATTTATGAGATAAGAATTATGAAATAAAAAAAAAGATAATAAGATATGGCAAAACCTATACCCAAAATTGGTTCGCGTAAAAATGGACGTATTGGTTCGCGTAAGCATGCTCGTAAAATACCAAAGGGAGTTATTCATGTTCAAGCTAGTTTCAACAATACCATTGTGACTGTTACAGATGTACGGGGGCGGGTGATTTCTTGGTCCTCCGCAGGTACTTGTGGATTCAAAGGTACGCGAAGGGGAACACCGTTTGCCGCTCAAACCGCAGCAGGAAATGCTATTCGAACAGTAGCGGATCAAGGCATGCAACGAGCAGAAGTCATGATAAAAGGTCCCGGTCTCGGAAGAGATGCGGCATTAAGAGCTATTCGTAGAAGTGGCATACTATTAAATTTTATACGGGATGTAACCCCTATGCCACATAATGGGTGTAGGTCCCCTAAAAAAAGACGTGTGTAAAATGAGAAATAAACATAGAATGGATTTCAAGAGAAATAAACAATTCAAGGATTTGAAAAAAAAAAAAGAAAATAGATTACTATGGTTCGAGAGAAAGTAAGAGTATCTACTCGGACACTACAGTGGAAGTGTGTTGAATCAAGAGTAGACAGTAAGCGGCTTTATTATGGACGCTTTATTCTGTCTCCACTTATGAAAGGCCAAGCCGATACAATAGGCATTGCGATGCGAAGAGTTTTGCTCGGAGAAATAGAGGGAACATGTATCACACGTGCAAAATCTGAGAAAATACCACATGAATATTCTACCATAGTAGGTATTCAAGAATCAGTACATGAAATTTTAATGAATTTGAAAGAAATAGTATTGAGAAGTAATCTGTATGGAACTCGGGACGCGTCTATTTGTGTCAAGGGTCCTGGATATGTAACTGCTCAAGACATCATTTTACCACCTTCTGTGGAAATCGTTGATAATACACAACATATAGCTAACCTAACAGAACCCATTAATTTGTGTATTGGATTACAAATCGAGAGGAATCGCGGATATTGTATAAAAAGACTAAAAAACTTTCAAGACGGGAGTTATCCTATAGATGCTGTATTCATGCCTGTTCGAAACGCAAATCATAGTATTCATTCTTATGTGAATGGGAACGAAAAACAAGAGATACTCTTTCTCGAAATATGGACAAATGGAAGTTTAACTCCTAAAGAAGCGCTTTATGAAGCCTCCCGGAATTTGATTGACTTATTTATTCCTTTTTTACATGCGGAAGAAGAAAACTTAAATTTAGAAAACAATCAACACAAAGTTACTTTACCCCTTTTCACTTTTCATGATATATTGGCTAAACTAAGGAAAAATAAAAAAGAGATAGAATTAAAATCTTTTTATTGACCAATTAGAATTGCCTCCCAGGATCTATAATTGTCTCAAAAGGTCCAATATACATACATTATTGGAACTTTTGAATACCAGTCAAGAAGACCTTATGAAAATTGAACATTTTCGTGTAGAAGATGTAAAACATATATTGGACATTTTAGAAATTGAAAAGCATTTTGCATAAATTTGCAATCCATTAGATTTTTTTCATCTTTATTTTTTTTTAGAAAAAATAAAGATGAAAGATGAAAAAAATAAAGATGAAAATATGGAGTTTGAATCTTTATCTTTAGAAAAAATCCATATACTCGCAGTAGGTTCAAAGATGTATCTAGGGATTAGTCCTTTCAAAGTGAATTCTCCCTAGATACACAATACACATGGCATGATATTTTATTTCACAATTGAATCAATTTAAAAAAGACCTAAAGTTAGGGATTTCTCAATAGGTAATGTTGCTCCAATACCCAACCAAAGGGCCACTGCAGTACCAATCAAAAAGACGGTTGTTGCTACTGGACGACGAAATGGGTTTTGGAATTTATTAACATTCTCCAAAAAGGGTACTGTTAATAATCCCGCAGGTACCGAAACCATTAAAAGAACGCCCAATAACTTATTGGGCACTGTACGAAGTATTTGAAATACAGGAAAGAAATACCATTCAGGCAATATTTCCAAAGGAGTTGCAAATGGATCCGCGGGTTCCCCAATCATTGATGGTTCTAAACTGCTAAGCCTACGTTACAGGCAATAGTACCTAGAATAACTACGGGAAAAATATATAAAAGATCATTGGGCCATGCGGGTTCTCCATAATAATTATGACCCATTCCTTTAGCCAATTTAGCTCTTAATACAGGATCATTCAAGTCAGGTTTTTTTGTTATTGGGATAGGTGAATTCTTATAGATCCATCCTCCGAAAGAACCGGACATGATAATTTTTCATCATCCGGCTCGAGCACGAATCAAACGAACCGAGTGTACCTATAGAAAAATTTATATGTTATCTACACATATTTGAGGATTCTATGTAAGAAAATGGACTCGATTCTCTTTTCCGGAGTTACACAACTATCTATTGTGAAAAACTCAGTTCTTATTAAGTAAATGCTCAATACCCAAGTAGGCTTTCTTAAATTGATAGTGCTTTCTGGGTCATCTCAGACCTTGCGATTGTTATGCCCCCTCACCCTCAAAGAAAGAATCTCGGGACTTTTTACATACAAAGGATTTACTTGTTACTAATAGAATCTAACCCCTGTTCTTCTTTAGATCTACTTGTTTCACTCCGATAGTATCAGAAATCGAGTCAATGCATAGGAAATGAATGCATTTCCATACTATTAAGTTAAGTGAAATAGATAAGACAGATTATACCACATCACTTATTTTACTGGATCTTACGGAGCCTGTTCATGCAGGACATAATCGAGTCTGATCATAGAAAAGAGTCTCTTCAAGCGAACCGGCTTATCCTCTGTAGGGGGCTTGCGCGGTGGTTGGAACAAAGACACATTTTATTGCAAATTCAAATGTGGCAGATAAGAAAAAGTCATCCATCTGCGCGGTCCAATCAATAGTTCAAATCACACACTCCCATAATCCATTTTTTCTTCGGAGAATCCCCTTCAACTATTCGTGTATGTCAAATAAAAAAAGACTCTAATTTTGTTAAGTGTTAAGTTGAAGGGAAATATCCAAATACATGTCTTATTATTTTTAATAATCCATATTTGTAGCAATGAAATACTTTTGTTCCTCCCCAAAATGATAAATGATTGATTACAAATATCTATGATCCATATATATTCTCTATAAAGGACCGGAAATGCCTTGCTTACGTATCATTGGAAAGTGCATTAACATAAATACAGCAGTAAGAAGAGGTAATACAAAAGTATGTAAACTATAAAAACGAGTCAAGGTAGATTGTCCTACACTAGCACTTCCGCGTAATAACTCCACCAAAGACGATCCTATTACAGGAATAGCTTCAGGTACCCCTGTTACAATTTTGACTGCCCAATAACCAATTTGGTCCCAAGGTAAGGAATAACCAGTTACACCAAAAGATGCGGTCAATACAGCCAAAACAACACCCGTAACCCAAGTCAATTCGCGAGGTTTTTTAAAACCGCCGGTGAGATACACACGAAATACGTGCAGGATCATCATTAAAACCATCATACTTGCCGACCATCGATGAACTGATCGGATTAACCAACCAAAGTTAGCCTCAGTCATTATATATTGAACAGAAGTAAAAGCCTCAGTAACGGTCGGACGATAATAAAAGGTCATAGCAAACCCGGTTGCTACTTGGACTAAAAAACAAGTAAGTGTAATTCCTCCTAAACAATAGAATATGTTGACATGAGGAGGAACGTATTTACTAGTTATATCATCGGCAATCGCCTGAATTTCAAGACGTTCTTCGAACCAATCATAGACTTTATTGAGATAGGTAAACCAAGGGAACTCCCCCTCTGAGAACCGTATATGAGAATTTCATCTCGTACGGCTCAAACAGAAATACCCCAATACTGGTTGTAACGGAAACGGATATGTTTAATAAAAAGTTTGAAACTTCTTAACTTAATCCTATTATTCCAAATCTTATATGAAGATAAGAAAAATATAGAAATGCGAAAGCTATTCTTTGCGGTTATAATGCCAAAATCTCAAGTCG
>JAVHNO010000109.1:302500-321636 GCA_031439595.1 Pterocarpus santalinus
ATATATATATCATATATCAACTATTTGAAAAAAAAAAGACACTTTGGGATTGCTGAAGAACAGACGAAATAATAAAGCAACGGAACCATCATAGTATTTTAGAAATACTCCCAAAAGGAAGGATGGTTATTGGATCATTTACTGATACTGATCTGGGTCTGATAGACCCAGTCTATTTTCTATTTCTTCGATGTAAGGTAGAAATCAATTCCATAGTAGAGCCGTATGCAATACGCAAAAGATGCCTGTACGGTTGTTCAATTCTATCTTTTTTTTTTTTTATCTCTCTCGCACGATAAGGCGAGAGAGAGTTATATCATCAGGGTAATGATCCATCAACCCGCTAGTTCTTTTTATGAGGCACAAACGGGAGAATTTATCCTGGAAGCGGAAGAACTACTGAAGATGCGCGAAACTATCACAAGGGTTTATGTACAAAGAACGGGCAAACCTTTATGGCTTGTATCCGAAGACATGGAAAGAGATGTTTTTATGTCAGCAGCAGAAGCCCAAGCCCACGGAATTGTTGATCTTGTAGCGGTTGAATAAAAAATTAGTAGCAAGGATTCCGCGCAAATACACGATTTGATATTTTTTTTTTTCTTATTAATCTAATCTTCTTATCTTCTTACCGGATTTATTATAATATTTCTATAATATTTCTAAAAATCTTTCTATTAATTAATCTATTAATAGAATAGAACTGATTCATAATCATCGGGTTAAGATTGATCTAAACCAACTCATTATGTATACGACTCACCATGCCAACTATGAAACAACTTATTAGAAACACAAGACAGCCAATCCGAAATGTCACGAAATCCCCCGCTCTTCGGGGATGTCCTCAGCGACGAGGAACCTGTACTAGGGTGTATGTGCGACTCGTTCAGATCATAGACTAAGAGAAAAGAAAGGAAAAATGATTTTCCAGTATCGGTGGATCGGTTAAGATAGTGAATGGAAGAGCTCCATTCACTATCTTAACTTAAAAAAATCTATAAAATTTGAATTTATAATAAAATTCATAATAAATAATATATATATAGATATATAGATATAGATATATATATAGATATATATATTCTTCTATTGTGTATCAAATTTATGGTTTCGATTGGTGCAAACCCAATCACCTCAATTTGCAATTTAAGATGAGAAAATTTCCCCATTGGTAGCAAATGCTTACCCATTAAGCGGGGGAAATCCTATATTTCAATTAAAAATCGGAAAAATTATGCTCTTATTTTTATTTTTGCAAGAACGGACTAAGAGGGTCAGCTACCCAGCTAATCTTCATACTTAAATACCGTTACTGTATAGCTAGATTTCGTTGTGAAAGACCTATTACTAGATATTTCATGGGTAGAGCCAAAGAGTGTGAACTGTACAAGTTAACAATAATATTGATTAAATCCAGGAAGGGGCTCCGGTGTATAGAGAGGATCTCGCCGTTTAAAAAGTAATCATAGAAACGATGGAACCCACTATTTATTTCTCTATTTCTATTTTATTTACTATGTTTTTTCTCAATACACTTTCTTATTTCGAGGTTAAATGCTTCAAAATCAAAAGAAAAAAATCGTGGTCGGGAAGGTTATAGTAGCAAAAGAAGCCATTGAAATTCTTACTTTATACATTGGAAGAATCCATTTTTGTTATTAATAGACTAGGAAGGGAAAAAGAATAACTGAAAGAAAAGAAATCTAATAGTTATTCATCAAAGTATCATTTATTCAATGACCAGAATTAAACGAGGAAATATAGCTCGGAAACGTAGGACAAAAATTCGTTTATTTACATCAAGCTTTCGTGGGGCTCATTCAAGACTTACTCGAACTAGTACTCAACAGAAAATAAAAGCTTTGGTTTCGGCTCATCGGGATAGAAATAGGAAAAAAATGGGTTTTCGCGGTTTGTGGATCAATCGAATAAATGCAGTAATTGGTAAGAATCCAAAAAAAATATACGATAGTTATCGTAATTTATTGTATAATCTGTACAAGAGGCAATTGCTTCTTAATCGTAAAATAGTTGCACAAATAGCTATATTAAAGGGGAATTGCCTTTTTATGATTGCCAACGAGATCATAAAATAATAATTCCCCGGAGAATGAACTCCGGGAAGGTAGTAGAGTAGGGATTTGTATGCTAAAATAGAATTGATATGAGAAAGTCATCAAAACGAACAACCACGCTCAATAAAAAAAGATTGATTCTTCTTCACCGATTATCTTTTTTCTTACAACACAACAACCAAAATTGGATTGTCGTAGTTTTCGAACAAAACATCAATCCACATTTGATTTGAGTTTCAATTCAAATTTGTGAATTCAATTGAAGAATAACTCTAGTTTTTTTTTTGTTTTAAAACCGGTAGTAGTTCTAGCGGTCGACTCGCCTTTTTCAAATTGTTTTTCATTATTAAGAAAAGGTAACGAAGATAAAATACGAGCTTGTTTTATAGCAATCGTAATTAATCGTTGTTGTTTTAAGGTCAATCTATTCACCCGTCTAGATAATATTTTTCCTTGTTCACTAATAAATCGACTAATTAAACTCATGTTTTTATAATCAATTCGATCCCCCGATTGGATCGGGGGCAAACGCCTACGAAAAGATCGCTTGGGTTTAAGAAAGAGTCGCTTAGATTTATCCATGATTTGTTTATTCCTTTCCCGAGAATCCTATTTCTTACAAAAAAAAAAAAAGGATTTGTTTTATTTTATTGATTTTCTTACTTTTTTTGTTCTATAATTAAATGGATTTTGTTCTATAATTAAATAGATGTTATATGTTATATATAATCTAATTTATATATATTTAATATATAAATTAGAATATAAATTAGAAAATATATATGAGAAATGGATCATTTTTCATATTCCTTGGAAGGGTGACACACAAGAGATCCGTTTTTTCTATTTCTTTATCTCTGCATGAATCGTATGTTTGCAACAACAAGGACAGAATTTTCTTAGTTCTAATCGACTAGGCGTATTGTGTCGATTCTTTTGAGTAATATATCTGGAAATACCCGTTGATTCCTTATTAACACTCTTTTGAGCACAACAGGTACATTCCAAAATAACCCTTACTCGGATATCTTTACCCTTGGCCATGAACCTCCTTTTCTTTTGGTTTTTGATTCACTTAACTCTTCTATTCTATTTTAGGATTCGAAGCGAAGAAGAAGAAAGGAATGAAAAAAAAAAAGTAAAAGTTGATAATTCTAAATCAAATTATGAAAGATTTCGTTTCAATTAACATAGTACAGGAAAATTTAAGTAATACAATGATTTCAAACGATTTTTTGAATCGCAGTACAGTATTTCAGTTTTCATTTAAGTATCTTCTATGATATTGTTGCCCCCACCCTAGCCATTCTATTTCCATTTCTGGTCTCACTCTTTTAAGAATGGAAATGGAATTGAATTATTCATTCAATTCCATTGAAGCCTGTACCAGATTCCGAGTTTCACCGAGGCCGAATCCACCTTTATTCTTTTTCTTTTCTAACTTTTTCTATTCGAATCGAATTCTAAAAAAAAAAAAAAGAAGAGGGGGATTAATCGCAGATATTTGATTGGATCTCTAATCTTCTTCACCCCTTCCCGCGCCAATAACTAGAATGAAAAAAAGGGGAATATCAATGCATCCGGAAAAAAACGATTGATTTCTATTAAGAGACCCGCTAAAGCCCCAAACCATAGAGTACTTACCACTGGTGCCACGGAGAGATATGTTTTAAGATCTCGCATTTTTAATCCTCCTTTTTTCTTTATTGTAATTTGTAATACATAATTTCATATAGGAATATGATCAGATGGTTATTACGTTAATAACCACTTGGATTTTCGGCCGAATTCCTAATTCAAATTGAAATGTACAACGATTCATTCGATAGCTTTTTTTTTCTAATAAAAAGGTCTATTTCTGCCCGAACATTCCATAAAAATGGATTTCCATTTTAGGGGAATTTCCTATTTTTTATTATTTCTATTTCACTTATTTCTTAATAAGTCTTTGATTATTATGATTTTGATTATTATAAGAATTTTTGTATTCTTAAGTCTATTACTATTATTATATAGATATGTAGATATTATCCAGATATATAGAATATCTAATATTCTATAATATATATATATTATTCTATTTTATTCTATTTTTTTTTTTTTTTTTTTTGAATTCAATATTCTAATTTTATTCTTATTTTAGAGAATTAGAATATTTTCATTTTTCATATCCTATAATATAGACTAAAATTATAGAATAAGAAAAAAATGACAGGATAATAGATATATATATCTATCAACGGAGAAAAGAAAAATGTGGAAAACAAGACAAAGATTCTTTACAATGACACTGGAAACCAATTGAAAGGGATGTAGCGCAGCTTGGTAGCGCGTTTGTTTTGGGTACAAAATGTCACGGGTTCAAATCCTGTCATCCCTATCCCTAACTAGTACTTATCATATGAGGAGTAACAAGGGATCAATTGAGAGACCGATTCAAATTGGAGATACATATATATATATCAATATATATTGATATAGTATATGCATGCAAGATGTATTGGGGTCACATAAAATTGATTATTATTATTATGTTATTATTATGAAAATAAAAAGCGCTCTTAGTTCAGTTCGGTAGAACGCGGGTCTCCAAAACCCGATGTCGTAGGTTCAAATCCTACAGAGCGTGATTCCATTCTTGTTAGATCGAGAATGACAATGAAATAATTGAACAGCAGTCTAAAGTCTGAATTTGACCTCCTGCGGATTAGGATTAAAACAAAGAAATAGGAGGTCAATAAACAAAAGAGATGTTAATTAATCAAAGGTCCAACTGATCACCACGTCGGTATTGTAAATATGCAGTTACGAATAATCCAGCCAAAGTAATAGGAATTATATCTAACACAATTCCAAATAGAAAAACTTCAATCATTCTTTTTTGTTTGAAAGGGAAAGGGGGAGGTAATATATATCCTTAAATATTAATCTGTATTGACGACCATGAATCTCAATGATCAAGAATTGGAAATTGACATGGTAAGGAACTATAGAATATCTAGAGTATCAAAAAATTTCCAATTCAATTCAAATTTTCAAATTAAATAAGTCGTATCTTACTCAGACCGATAAAAAGAGCTGAGGTTATAGTTAAAGCCGCTAGTAGAAAACCGAAATAACTAGTTATAGTGGGCATAAAGAAGCTAAGTGAAATAAGTTCTTTTTATACATATGTTTACAAAGCACTTCCCTAAGTTTCCATTTTTGAGAGAAAAAAAATCGAATAGTAGAATAAGCAAAAATACCACTTGAGAGATACAATGGAAAATCTTGGATTTATCAATCAATCATTACAGACGAACAAAAATATAGTGACATAGGTAAGAAATCAATTCATCACTTGTGACATCTATTCTATCCATCCTGTGATTCAAAATCAACAGATTTATTGAGCAACTCGTGAGTTGAGTAAACTAATCCAAAAAAGATTTTCATCTTTGATATTTCTAATTATAGAATATTAATAAAATAATGATTAATATTAAAAAAAAAACCATAAAAAAAAAAAAGAACTTTGTTGTTTAACTTCATTCAACTTTGAATTTATATGGAAGAAAATCGGAAAACTATACACCCCTTTTTTATTGTATCTAATTTATTCTATTTTTCATTTTTTGATTTTAGAATAAAAGAAAAGTTACCTTAGAATGCCCTTTACTTTTTTTTTTTATTTTAAATCATTAGATTTAGTAGTGGGTTCCATTCCTCTACTATCTACAACGAGAATAAAAAGGATATGAGATCACTCGAAACTAGGGTTCCACAGTTTTGTTGTCTTTCCATATTCTATTTTAATAGAAAACTCTATCCTTGTAATTTAGCCACGAAAGAGCCTTTGTTTCTGTCATCAAATAGTATCTATTACTGCTATCTTTGTTACTTGTTACTGGAGGACTAACCAATTCAACTCTTTAAAATGAAAAAAAAAAAGGGGGGGTTTCCAACAAAAAAAACATCTTCGACAACCACAAAAAAGTCTATTTCTAGATTTGACATCTAATTGAATTGGAGAAATAAAATATGAGAATCTCCCTCATGAATTATCAAAAACAAATCCGTCGGATTCACATTTTAATTGATCTTCAGTTTCTAGTCCGAAGCTAGTAATGTGGAGAACCCTCATCTTATACTATAAACATCTCTTATACTATTAAACTTTGAGGAATTTTCTATTGAGTACATCGATACAACCAACAAGGAAATTAGAAAGAATCTAGTACTTGATCTCGCCACGGATTGTGAAATTTCGTTGCTGTGTCAGAAGAAGGATAGCTATACTGATTCGGTATACTCGAAAGACACCCTGGGTACAATATTGACGATCTAACAAGGATGAATCTCAGTAAATTTCTACTTACTGATCTCATCTTTTATGGAATCGATCCCCCTTTGACTGTACAAGAATATGTGGAGCTCGACATGTCTGGAAGCACCGGAGAACGTTCTTTTGCTGATATTATTACCAGCATTCGATACTGGATTATTCATAGCATTACTATACCCTCCCTATTCATTGCGGGTTGGTTATTTGTCAGCACGGGTTTAGCTTACGATGTATTTGGAAGCCCCCGCCCAAACGAGTATTTTACGGAGAGCCGACAAGGAATTCCATTAATAACTGGCCGTTTTGATCCTTTGGAACAACTTGATGAATTTAGTAGATCTTTTTAGGAGGCTCCAATGACCATAGATAGGACCTATCCAATTTTTACAGTACGATGGTTGGCTGTTCACGGACTAGCGGTACCCACCGTCTTTTTTTTGGGATCAATATCAGCAATGCAGTTCATCCAACGATAAACCTAATCCGAATTATAGAGCTACGACACAATCAAACCCAAACGAACAAAATGTTGAATTGAATCGTACCAGTCTCTACTGGGGGTTATTACTCATTTTTGTACTTGCTGTTTTATTTTCAAATTATTTCTTCAATTAATAGAAGAAAAGGAAATAGTAAATACGTATTCGGAATTTTCTTATCCCATTCGGAAGGATATCATTTCATAATTATCTATGACTGTTTATGTCTCTAGTATGACTACGTGATCAAATGTGGAGGAAAGTGGGATAAATGGCCGATACTACTGGAAGGATTCCTCTTTGGATAATAGGTACTGTAACTGGTATTCCTGTGATCGGTTTAATTGGTATTTTCTTTTATGGTTCATATTCCGGATTGGGCTCATCCCTGTAGTAATCGGATGAATTGAGTTTTCAAAATTAACGTGTAAGAAGAACTCAACAGGGATCCACTCTTTTTTTGATGAATTCGAGGGGGTCCCGTTGAGTTCTTAATAAGAATAATCTTTCTTATTCGTATAAATGACTCAATGGATAACTTTTTTCGATGTTTCAAAAAAGTCCATTTCATTTTTTTTGATTTGATGTTTTTTTTTCTTTTTAAAAATGAACTTCATTTATTGATTCAAAAAAGATTATCTAGAGGAAAATATCTGTCGATCCTATTTATTTTAAGTTGAAAGAAAAGTAAAAAAAAGAAGGAATAAAGGGAATCACTTGATTTACTTTTTCGGGGTACCCCAATAGAAATAATATAAATTATGTTATATTATATTGGAAAAATTCTATTGTAATATATTCTTAATTCTATTCTATCTTTACTTTTCTATCGAGCAAATATCATGTGAACCGAACTTTTTCTATACTATACTAATAGAATCTTATTCTAAATCGATTTTAGTATCGAATAGTATCGAATCATGATTGAATTCTTTCTTTTTCTATTCTAAACAAGTTAATTGAAGAAGTTGTATTTGGTCAATAAACCCCCCCCCTTTTTTTGTTTGTCCACTACGTAACGTATTCTACTATATGCAATAATATAATATTATATCTCATAAAGGTTTTGCTCGAAGTTTTAAAAAATTGAAACAAAGCAAGAATAGGATTCTTTAAGGAAGGGGATCAAGAAGTATTATTCTATAAATATATTGAAAAATATTTCTATTTCGATACAAGCAAAAAACAATCGGACTCCAGGAAAAGATAAATAATCCCTCCTAGAATCCCGTTTTCCCTATTTCGATTTCTACTGTGCTTAATATTCTCCGCCTATTCTTTTTTGTTTAGTATCGAGTCGAATTTTCTTATATTACAACAATAAAGAACTAGTAATTGTTTTCTATTCTAGGACATTGAAATCTGAAAACAGTGACATAATCATACTGCTCTAATTTATTGGGTTTGAAAAAAAGTCAAATAGTCTTCTTCACAATATATATATACTATGACTGACTAGTACTGCAGTACAAGGAATTCTCTAAATATGGTAGAAAAAGACTCGAAAGAATCAAAGGTCCTTTTTCATAAATTTTTGATTATACAGAATAGAATTACGGAATTTATCAACTAAAATTTAGTTCTTTTTACCTGCTTAATATGTTGTTCGCGGACCTAGAAATTAGAAATTCATCTCGGACAATTGCACCTTCTCAAATTGTTTCTTTTTAAGAACCAAAAATATTTGTGCCAAAATAATGGATGCCAAGAAGAACAAGAGACCTTGGACACGTAACGGATCTTGAAGTACTATTTCTGCATCCCCCTGACCAAATCCACCCACATTAGGATTACTCGTTAATGGTTGATCAAGTTTGATAGATTCACCCTCTGAAACAAGAAGTTCTGGTCCTGGAGGTATAATATCAATCACTTCATGTCCATCCGATGCATCCACTATAGTTATTTCGTATCCCCCCTTTTCTTTTCTTATGATTTTTTTGACTATCCCCGCTGCTGTAGCATTATACACATTATTATTACTCTTGCTCCCGTCCGGATAAATTTGACCCCTCCCCCTGTTCCCGCCTACATATATAGGATATTTTAAGAAGTGAACATCTCTCTCAGTAGCAGGATTGGGGGAAAGGATAGGAAAGGTGATTTCACTATATTTCTGACCGGGAACAGGGCCTACCACAAGAATAAAATTTTTTGTGGGACGATAGCTTTGAAAAGAGAGATTACCTAGCTTTTCTTTAATCTCAGGCGAAATACGATCGGGGGGGGCCAATTCAAAGCCCTCCGGTAAAATAAGAACAGCCCCCACATTCAAAGCCCCGTTTTTACCATTAGCAAGAACTTGTTTCACTTGCATATCATAAGGAATTCGAACAACTGCTTCAAATACAGTATCCGGAAGTACCGTTTGTGGAACTTCAATATCCACGGGCTTATTAGCCAAATGGCAATTGGCACATACAATACGACCAGTTGCTTCTCGCGGATTTTCATATCCCTGCTGTGCAAAAATGGGATATGCATTTGAAATGGGTGCTCGAGTTATTATATATATCATGAGCGATACGGAAATGGATCGAGTAATCTCTTCCTTTATCCAAGAAAAGGCATTTCTAGTTTGCATGGTCCAATCATTGATCCTGAAAATTTCTACAATAAAATTTGGTAGGTCACTGGCATAGTTCCCTATCCATGATTCTGCTATTTACTGAAAAGATTTTCCTGGAATATGGGAAGAATCCCTTGGGTGATGGCTAGAAAGAAAAAGATTTGAATGTTGTTTAGCTTTTGTAAAAAATTTAAAATAACAAACTTTCAAATTTGATCAGTGGATCTTTTTTCAGTCATTCATTGAATGATAAATCACTACAAGTGACGGAGATACGCGATTTAAATAACGGAAAATCCAATATTTCAAAATTGTATCTAAAATGACTGGAAAAGTGGAAACAAGACCAGATATAATTTGATCATTCTGAGCAAATCCAAAATCTTTATAGACAGAACCAATCATTAGTTCCCAACCATGGGTCGAATGGAATCCTATACATAAATCAGTTAATAAAAAGAATAGAAAAAGCTTTTATTGTGTCACTTAAGTTATATAGGAATTCTTGAATCCACGAGTTAAGAATAAGAAGTTCTTGATTACCTAGACTGGAATAACCACTTAGAATAACGAAACAGAGTATGTTTGTCGAGAAGTGCAAAATCGCATGGATACGATCTTCGTTGTGCGTCTTGATCAATTGGATGGTTTCTTTGTGGATTTCGGTACGAAGATTTTTTAGACGTGTTTCCGGGTATTCCTTTAGCATTTCATCCAAGAGGAACAGTTCCTTGAATTCTATGAATTTTTTTAGAATATTCTTTTCTTGAATGATATTCAAGAAAATTTCGGATTGCCTAGTATTCCACCAATTAGTAACCCAAGATTCCAGACTTTTCTTAAATGTGAAAGAGATGCACCAGGGCAAAAAGACTATAGGTGTAAGATATAGAAACGGAATGAATTCTTTCTTTTTTGCCATTTTTCGTCTTTATTTAATGAACTCAGCTTCATCTCATTCGTCAACTCTATAGGATGATAATAATGTTTCTATCAAGCATAAGTTCTATTACAAGTCATAGAAAATCTATAATCTATTCCCGCGTCTTTTTATTTTCAATTCGGGAGTTAGTCCTTGAATTTAGAAAGAATACAGAAATAGACTAATTAGAAAGAATACAGAAATAGACTAAAAAATCGAAAGAATCCACTGCCAATTTTTGAATGAAGAAAAAAATATTGTTTCAATAAATATCAATTGCTAAGATTCGAAGCAATTACCCCTTTTGATGAATACACGGAGGAGCACTTCGCGTAATGAATATTAGTCGGATTTCGAAACCAAAGAAGGCCCCTTCTATCAAAACCAAATAGAAAAATTTCGAAAAAAAAAGAAATTTTCCCCAAGGAAGCATTCATTTTTTCAGTTCATTTCTTTTTTTTTTTCAAAGTACTTCAATTGGTACACGCAAGAAATAGGCCAATTCTGCAGCTTTTTGTTCAATTTCTCGTGAAGTCAAATTCTCGTCAATACGAGTCAAGGGAATGGCCCCCTGTCCTATGATTTCCATATAAAGGATACGACGAGTATAAATACCCTCTTTAACTTCTATTCTGATGGACTGAATATCTTTCATAAGGAATCGGAGAAAAATACGACGATTTTTTCCGGGAAATCCCCAACGAAAAATACACACTATTCCCGCTTTTTTATCGAATCGATCATAACCACTACCCACATTCCACCAAATTGTACACCACAAATAAGAACTAATAAAGAGACCCGCGATTCCATAGAAAGACATCACGATTCCTTGTGGAAAAAAAAGAATTTGCTGAGACGGAAATAAAGATAACAAATTCCTACCAAGATAACTGGAAGTTCCAACCAATAAGAACCCTAATGAACCTAAAAAAAGGATAAAGGCCCAGCAGAAATTACTTGTTTTTGGAGACCCAGCTATAAGTTCTACCCATATACGTTCTGATCGCCAACTCATATTAGATCCAGTTCTGTTTTATTGGAATTGGGAGAATAAAAACCCCAAGCAAATGAATTTTACTTTACTTTTCTTTGTTTCCGAAGTAACTCTCATCAACTAGCAGTAAACCTTTAGGAGTAATTCATCGAATTGCTTCCAGATCTAAAAAAAAATATATCTGATTTGTGCCTACTGTCCGTATCTAAAAAATCTTGTTCTTTTGAACATAAAGAAATAAAGAAGCCATTGCAATTGCCGGAAATACTAGGCCCACTAAAGGCACAAAAATGGAGGGTAAGTTTATCATAGAATGGGTACCTCGATTTAATATTTGTACCTGTTATATATATATATTTATATTTCATTTTTTTCTTATATTGTTATAAAGATAGTCTATAATCACTATAATTCAAATATACTTAGTATGACTCAATGGATAACTTTTTTCGATAAGTATATTTGATAAATTATACTAAGTATAGCTAAGTGAATATATATATAGAATATATATGGAATATATATTCTATATATATTCAGTCTATATAATGAGTATAAATGAGTATATTGAGTATAAAATATAATAAATAAGAAATAAATTAATAAAAAATGGAATCAAAAGTGCAAATAGAATCTAATTCTATATTATAGAATTAGATTCTATTTAATTAATTATATAAATTATATATATATATGATTATAATATATAATTATAAACATAAGGAATGTAAAACGTAGAACTAAATAAATGGATTGATTTCGCCTTCTATTTCTCCAAGAAACATATGTATGATAATACACCTTTTAATTTATTTTATTTGGAATTAAAAAAAAAAGAATAAAAAAATCTTTTAGGTTCTGCTAGATTTTAAATTTTGAGTCAAAGGCAAGAAAGCATGGAGCTGAAATAACTCACTTAAAACCCCCTTTAAAGGGTTACGCGGTACGATTGAATCAAATAAGCCCTTATGGAATAAATATTCAGCTGCTTGTGAACCTTCGGGTACTGTCTTATTCAACGTTTGTTCAATTACTCTTTTACCCGCAAATGCAATGTAAGCATTGGGTTCGGCAATAATGATATCCCCCAACATGCCAAAACTAGCTGTCACCCCACCAGTAGTAGGAGATGTAAGGATGGATACATAGAATAACCTTTTATTTGTTTGATAATCATATAAAGCAGAAGATATTTTAGCCATTTGCATCAAGCTCAGACTTCCTTCTTGCATACGTGCTCCTCCGGACGCACATACTAGAATAAGAGGTAAAAGTTGATTAGCAGCATATTCGACCAAACGGGTGATTTTCTCACCTACTACGGATCCCATACTACCCCCCATAAACTCAAAATCCATGATCCCCATTGCTACAGGAATACCGTTTAGTTGACCTGTGCCTGTTTGAACAGCCTCAGTTAATCCTGTCTTTCTTTGATAAGAATCCATACGATCCTTATAAGGTTCCTCTTCCGAATGAAATTCAATGGGATCCAGAGAGACCATGTCTTCATCCATAGGATTCCAAGTACCTGGATCAATCGAAAGTTCGATTCTATCTGAACTGCTCATTTTCAAATGATATCCACAGTGTTCACAAATATTCATTTTTGATTTAAAAAATTTCTTATAATTTAATCCATAACAATTTTCGCATTCAATCCATAAATGCTTGTATTTTTGAGTTTCATCGAGATCATTAGAACTCTCTCTTCTAGTTAAATAATTATCATTTATATCATTTGTGATAGTTATTATACTAGAACTCTCGCTTTCACTACTATTTCTGCCCTTACTACAAATGTAATTATAAAAGTGACTGTCATTGTATTTATCACTCTCACCTAAAATGTGACTACCAATACAGATTTGAGAACGAAGAAAACTCTCAATGCAACTATGAATGTCATTATTCCAACTAGATTTAGTATCATACACGTAATGATCATGATGTCTCTTAGAGACATTATTCAGATAGCTAGAATTCTTATAACTATAAAAAAAACTTTCTGGTTCACTTAGAAAAGAATGATCATTGTCAATCTCCAAAATTGGATTTTCAATATCAAAATATATGGAATAACTGTTCCTCTTGCTATTGTTATCCCTAACTAAAAGAATTTTATCAGATAGGAAATTCCGGATGTTCCTGACACCGACTAAATAATCAACATTACTGTAACTAGAATTGTCACTATCATTCCAGCTAGGAAAGTTTTTTTCCATATCAATAAAAATTAGGTCTTCACTTACACTGGTATTTTCAATAGGACCAAAACTATCCATTGATTTACTTAGCCCACACCCGTATTCTAACTGCCTATTAAACAACATAGAATTGAACCACCATTTTTCCATAGAGTTTTGTTCCTCTATTAACATTAAAATACAATAGATGAATAGTCATTCGATGAAAAATCATTAAACATTAAAATGGAATATCTTTTATATTATATCTCATTTGTTTACTATCAAAAAAAGTATATAAATCCAATCACTAGGATTGGTAACTGATAATAATAACGAGCGAGTGGTATAAAAAAAAAAAAAAATGATTCTTTTTCGTGAGAACCTGGAGTATTATTTCACTATATATGTCACTATATGTGCTGGAATTCTTTTTCAATTCGATTATTTTTCCCTTTTTATTATAGAAAACGTATTCTAATCTAATAGAAATTAGAATATTTAAATTCAATAATATATTGAAAAATATAATAACAATAATCAAATAAATAAGAAAAAGATATAATATAGATAATATAATCTAGAATACAATTTTATTAATTCTCTTCTCTTTTATATAATAATAATAACAAATCTCTTTTATAAAATAATATTTATATAATAAAAAAAAAAAAAAAATCACCTCATTGGGGGTAATGGATTTATAGACCCAATTACTTCATTTAGTCAGTATTCATTTGCCTTTTCCTATATCTTCTATCTCTATCCATTTTTTTTTTCATTTTGAATTGAAGACCGATAAAAATCCATTTTTGTGGCTCTCCAAAACATCATTTTATGTCAACAATAAGAAATATAAAATTAGGTATGGAGAGCGGGAGGGGGGATAAAAAGAAAAGAGTTCTATAAATCTATATACAAGTCATCCACACCCTCCTTCTTTTTAATTTCATTAATTGAATTTCGTTTGTTGAGTAGGGGAAAGCTCCAAAAAAACACCTGCCCTTTTTAAAATATCCTGAACAGTTCCTGTAGGTTGAGCGCCCTGTTCAAGGAAATATAGAATAACAGGAATATTTAAATAGGTTTGATTCTTTATTGGATCATAAAAACCCACTTTCCGAAGATCTCTTCCCTCTCTTCGGGATCGAACATCAATTGCAACGATTCGATAAACGGCTCATTGGGATAGATATAGATGAACAATACACCCCCCCATAGAAACGTATAAGAAGTTTTCTCCTCGTACGGCTCGATAAAATTCAAAAATTATGTCTATGTATAAAATTATTATGTCAAATAGATCAATAAAATCATGAAATCAATTAGACTGTGATTTAAGTTTTTTTCTTATTCTCTTTTTTGTTTCTAAAAAAAAAAAAAAAATAACTCCTTGTATTCGCAACCTCATAACTCAAATTGGATAACTCTCAAATAACTTAAAGGAAAACAAAAACCTTAGGTATTTCATTTATTGAGCGGTCTCTACCCCCTTTTCTTGCCCGTCTTATTTAGAATCCATGTTTTTCTTCATTCTAATAGAATGGTTATTCTAATGGAATTGTTGAGACAATTTGAAAATGGTATTTGCTTGTTCCAGGATCTTTTAGCTTTTCCTTGAATCATTAGGTTTAGACATTACTTCGGGGATCCTTAATCGTTTCCAAAATGGCAGCAACATACCATTTCTTTTTCTTTCTCTCAACGAATCATACAAATAGAGGGTTGATTCCCGCGATACACTTTTGATCGAAATAGTTTTACCAATTCCAACAAATTTAACTTTTTCTTTAACCTTGCTCAAATTGGATCTTTTCGATTTCTCTATCAAAAATATACTTACGAAGTTGTTCTAACTTATTAATTTTCACTAACCTTAGATACTTGCCCCTGAGAAATGAATCAACTCGAGCTCCATCGTGTACTATTTACATCATCAACCCCTCTCCCGTCCCCCAAACAAAGAGTTCTAGTGGAACAGAACAAACGATGTCGAGCCAAGAGCACTCCATTTCTATATACTAAAAAAATGGCGGATGTAAGAATCCACAGCTAATCTAATCATGTCTTTCAAGTCGCACGTTGCTTTTTACCACATCGTTTCAAACGAAGTTTTACCATAACATTCCTTTAGTTTGGATCCGGTATGTAATTGATTCAATTATGAAATCGTGAATAGTCATTGATTCAATCGATACATAATAATCTATCCTTTTTACTTCTAGGTTTTCCTTCTATATGAATGGACAATTTCGAAATCTAAAGGAAAGAAGTAAAAAAAACTCAAATTAAATCGATATTGTATGAATAAATTTTCTATTCGATTTGATAGTTTGTTTTTGTAAAATAGAAAAAAAAAGAATTTATTCAATTCAAATATATATTAATATATATATTCTATATTAGAAATAAAATAAAATACATATATATATAATAAAAGAGAAATAGATATGAAAAAAGAAGCATTTTAATTAATATATTAAATTAATATAAATCTATATATTGTTTCATATATATTTATTATAAGATTATCCATAGTGATTACAAAAAAAAAAAATAATAATCGACTTTGAAGATGTAGATTCAAAAGTGACTCGATTTAGATTAGAGACGAATGGTAAAAAAAGGGGTTCATTTTTTTTTTTATCCTGAGATACTATTTGTATTCAAATAGTATATACATCATGAATGGATATGCTCTGGGACGGGAGGATTCGAACCTCCGAATAGCGGGACCAAAACCCGTTGCCTTACCGCTTGGCCACGCCCCATTTTTGATTCGACATTAATAAACACTATTATTGGTATTGGTTGTTCGTCAATTCCACCTCAAGAAATCCATAGAATAAATTGTTGCTACGAGTTTGATATGCGTAGATATAGAATCAAACTGAAATTATTGATCATTACATAGAATTCAATTAAGATATTGTATGAAAGTCTCATTTCTTCTTTTTTTTGTCAGACTGGAAAGATTTTGAACTAGATAAGTTCAAATTAAATAAGGATTTTGCAGGGTCTGATTGTATTTGATTTTTTTTTAGTTTTAATAATTTATTAAATAATAATAATATTGATTATTATCTATAATTAATATATCTATTAATACTAAAATACTTATTTTTAGTATTATATTAATTATTTTATTTCAAATTGATATATATATTATTCCATATTTTAGTGGAATATATTTTTTTTAATTCTAATATTATACTCTATATTAATATCATTAGATCTATATTAATATTATTAGAATATAATATTAGAATAGAAATCTATATTAATTATGTATATATATAATTCTTAATATATTCTAATATAAATTAGACATATATATACAATAATATACAATAAAGATTGTAATAATAAAAAAAAAAATTCTTTTCTTAAAGAACAAAATGTTTGTTATGCTTAATCTCTTTAGTTTGGTCTGTATTTGTATTCACTCCGCCCTTTATTCAAGTGGTTTTTTTGGGAGAAATTACCTGAAGCCTATGCTTTTTTGAATCCAATTGTGGATATTATGCCAGTAATACCTGTACTCTTTTTTCTTTTAGCTTTTGTTTGGCAAGCTGCTGTAAGTTTTCGATGAGATCTTGAATTTGAATAAATGTCCTAAAAAAATTCGGAATTTATTCGAAAACAAAAATTCGAACATTTTAACAATTTAAAAGATCAGATAAGTCTTACAGTGTGAATCCTCGATTCAAATATTGAAATTTTTGGATAGACAAAAAAAATCTGGACCATCTCATTATTCCCTCATTCTTACGTTTTTTCCACTGAGAAATCCTTCTATTTTTAGATTTGTATTAGATTTGAGTCCACCACCAGTACCTGGGTTGTGGATATGAAAGAAAATCTTTTGTAATACAAATATTGGTAATAGTATATTGGTATTCGTAATACTATATTGGTAATAGTAATAAAGGGCTCGGCTCTTCCTACAAAGAAAGAAATTTCCGAATTTTTTCTATTTCCTTGAAATCACTTCATTTCTTAGAAACTTTGTATCAAAAGAAACATAATGTGTTATATAAGAGAATCTATTCTCTTTTCTCTTTCTCTGTCGTTTTTTTTTTATCTTGGAGATTTTGTAATGCTTACTCTAAAACTATTTGTTTACACGATAGTGATATTCTTTGTTTCTCTTTTCATCTTCCGATTCTTATCTAACGATCCAGGACGTAATGCAGGACGTGAAGAATAAAAAAAATATTTTAAGTTTTCTATGTTTTCCTTGCTTGTGCTAGATTTTGAAAAATTTTTAGGATTTTATATCTATTATACATCTTTAAGTGGTAAATAGAAAAATCAAACAAAGGAAGCTCCATAAGTTCAGAAAGGAAAATACCAAATCATGGACGGAAACGGAAAGAGAGGGATTCGAACCCTCGGTACAAAAATTCGTACAACGGATTAGCAATCCGACGCTTTAGTCCACTCAGCCATCTCTCCCAATTGAAATATATATATTATGTTTATGTTACATTGCATAAACAAACAAAACAAAAAGTAGGGCTTGAAAAAAGACTTTTTTATTTATATCTTATCTCTCTCTCTCTTTTTTCTATTTTATTTGTAATGGATTTGATTTCTATTCATTATTATAATAATAGAACATTACATATATATTATTATTATTATTATTATTCATATTCTATTCATTTAGATATCTATTCTATATATAGAATATCATATTTCTATTTATTCCCATTCCATTTTTTTTTAGTTTCTTTTGATACAGCCAGAGCCCGGCCAGTGCCCTGCCGGGCTCTGGGAACTGTTCGCATGAATCCCGGATAACAATGATTTTTTTTGAATGTATTTGATTTGAAAAAAAAAAAAATGAAATACCTGTTGATCAAACATAAAAAAAAAAAGACTTTTTGATTTCTATGAATAGAAAACTAAAATGATAAATGATATAAGATCAAAATGACATTTCATTTTTTTACTCTTTTTTTTTTTTTCCGGTAACGTATCTAAAAAAAAAAAAGAATGGAAGCTATGGATTCTTGCACAATGTATTTTTATATTATGGATTAAGTAGTTTTTTCGAGATGTATTTGTTAAAACAAAACACCTTCAGCTTCATCAAAAACAAAATAAAAAAAAAAATGAGATTAGCCCCCCTTTTTTAATTTGATTAGGAGGTCGGTCCCCTTACGAAACATGTCAACACTCTAATTAGTATAAACGTATGCTCCTATTTATTTTATTATGACTGATTCCCTGGTTCGACAAAAGGTCCATTTATATGCAATAATAGCATTGGAGCAGCGGGTATAGTTTAGTGGTAAAAGTGCGATTCGTTCTACGGACCCCTTAAAAGTTAAGGGATCCCTCGTTTGATTCATATCCCGATCAAAAACTTTATTTCTTACTTAAAGGGGTTTGTTTAATCCTTTCTTCCTCTCAACGAACAATTCGAGGAATAATATAAATTATCGTAATTTGTATCCGAGAAGAATCAATTCTAAATTGACAAATTGAATTCTAAAATTATGAAACATAAGTTTTTTTTGAATTGGATCAAAAATCCCAATTTCTTTGAGTATTAAGTAAAGGATCCATGGGG
>JAVHNO010000011.1:0-81000 GCA_031439595.1 Pterocarpus santalinus
AGCTCTCCCTTCTCTCTACCATTACTCCCTCATTTCTGCATCAAATCACTCCGGATCTTCACCAAACTGCTTCTTTTCTTCCTCTCCACAAAACCCATATACTTTCTCTCCCGTAAATCCACGATTCCATGGCTGAGTCATCTAGAGCTCTTAGGAAGAGAAAAGCCTCCGCCAAGAACGCCGAAACTACCACTCCCTCTCTTCCTTCTGTGGACTTGTCGCGCTTCTTCTCCTCCAAAAAGCAAATGGACTCCTACATTGCTCATTTCCAGACTCGTGACCTTGTCACACCAAGGTATTTAGATTCTGATTTCTTCAATCAAACCAGTTTAGGCGTGTTTGCTCTTCTGAATAGATGGGAGTTGGTTAAGTTCCTCACTATGAAAGATAAGATATATCCTGAATTGGTTAAAGTTTTCTATTCAAATTTGAAGTACAAGGATGCCTGCTTATTTTCTGAAGTGAAGCATGTTCAGATAGTCATTGATAGGGGACTGTTTTATCAATTCACTGGTCTGTCTTTTGATGGAGAAACTTTACCTGGGAAGGGCACTGCTCCTGATGAATGGAAGGAAGATTATAATCATGATTTGGCTTTAGCTTACGCTTTATAGGAGAAGGTGACACAACCAATAAGAGAACTTTAATGGGTAGGCTTTCCTTAGAAGATCGTATTCTTCATTATATCCTTGTGCGTGTCTTAATCCCTAGAAGTGGTAATTATGCTCGGATCTCTTACGATGATGTTTTGGTTATGTGGGCTATGACTCTTGGCGACCCATAAACTGGGGATACTATATCATTCAGCACATGTTAAAGGTTAAGAAGAAGGCTAGGTGTGCTTTACCTTATGGGATGCTCATTACTCGTTTTCTTGACATTTTCGCATTCCTCTCAGTGGTGAGATCATCTTAGACGAGACTCCTCATTATCCCATTAATGAAGGGACACTGACCAAAATGGGCTTCAAGAACTATGCTGGCGACTGGTACATTCCTAATAGGCCTGCCGGTAACATCCCTCCTCCTCCCTCTGCTCCTGGTCCTGCTTCCGCTTCCGCCTCTACCTCTATTCCTCCACCTTCCTCGGATTATATGGCGGTGATGCTTGAGGAGTTCCGAGGTCTTCGCACCTATGTTGGAGAGCGCTTTGATCGCCTTGAGACTCGTTTGGACCACTATGAGAATACCTTAGTTGGTTATGGGACTCGAATGGATAGTATGGAGACTGATCTACATGCCCTACGTCAGCACTTTATCCCTTCTGGCTTTGCTACTCCACCACCTCCTTCTCCGGCTCACTTTTCTCCGACTTCTCATGCGTCTCATCGTCCCTTTCCTGCAGCTTCTGAGGATCGTGAAACCTTGGGTAGTTGTGATACTACTGACCCCTCTGATTTACTCCCTCCTACAGGTCGCACTATCCTTCAGCCTGGTGCTTCGGATGATTCTGATACTTCCGATGACTCTGATGCTACGGCGACTGATGATCTTGAGGATGATGGCGACTCTGATGAGACTTAGTTCATGATAGGATGCCCTTCACTGTGTTGTTTGTTTTATTTTATTTTTCGTCTGTCTATGCACTTTTGTTATGCTTCTGGACCTGTGCTCTTTATGTTTGTTTTCACTTTCACGTCTTTTTTTGATTATGCCCAAAGGGGGAGAATTGGACATTGGTGAGGTGTCATTATATTATGATATGCACATATTTAGGGGGAGTTCATATTTGATTGTGCCCATGTGTGGTATATACTTTCATCTCTATATTTGTTATTGTATCCTCACATAAGAAGTTTGTCATCATCAAAAAGGGGGAGAATGTATAGACTTATAACTATAGATTTTGATGATGCCAAAAGGGTGATAAACGGCTGCAATCAAAGAGCATGAAGATCTTTGAAGACAAACGGGTTCGAGCATAGTTAGCAAGGTATAATCATAGGTTCTTTGTGTTAAAAGCTTTTCTGTTATTAATTCTCATGGCCAAGCTTTTTCAAAACATATTATAAGTTTCTAAATAATTAGCTTTAAAGATAGTTTATGGAACATGTGTTTTTAAATGAAGTAAAAGCTTGATTTAGTAAGGTATAATCGATTACATAATGTTTTCAATCGATTACGTTCGTTAGAATTTTCAAAAAGTCGTTACAACCGTTTTCTAAAGTATGTCGATTACCATCGTATTGTAATCGATTACCATTCTAGGTTCATTTGTAATCGATTACCACAAAGTGTAATCGATTACCACATTCAAAGACTTGCCCAGAAATTAGTTATTTTTATGACGTGTCGATTACAAAGACATGTAATCGATTACCACGAGCTCTAACGCCAAAAAACGGCTAGTTCTGAAAAGTCATGTTCATTGGCTATTTTTCTCAAAACGGCTAGAACGAAAATCTGAAGCCTATAAATAGTCATTTATAACACATTTTCAACATGACTGAAGAATCAAAGAAATTCTTAATCAACTCTTTCCATTCCTTGATTTCTAACTCAGTTCTTGTGGCCATTGAGAGTTGTTATTGAAAAGCTTCATAGTGCTTCAAGTTGTATTATTTTCTCTTTGAGAGAGTGATCAATTTCCTTTATTCTGTATCAAATTGAGAGAGGGTGAGGCATCCCTCAAGAAAGAAAAGGGTGAGGGATCCCTCTTTGATTTTGAGAAACTCAAACACTAAGGGTGAGGGATCCCAAAAGTGTGAGTACTCAAGTATTGTAAAGGTTTTAAAACCTTGAAGAATTTGACATAGTGAGAAATCCTGAGTTGATTGCTTGGGGACTGGACGTAGGCCACAAAGGGTGACCGAACCAGGATAAATCTGAGTTTGCTCTTCTCTACTCTTATCTTTTTACTTAATTGCAAGTTAAATTCATACAGTTTATTGTTGAAGTAATTTGAAACTTGCATTAATTTTCAAATAGTTAATCACTTAATCACCTATTTTTTATAAGATTTAAAAGAAAGAGATTTTTGGCAAAAGAATTAAGATAAACTTAAGAACTTAATTCACCCCCCCTCTTAAGTTCGTGAGGCCACTGGATAACATACTACAATGTAAAAAATTTAAGAATAGTTTCCTAGAATACAAGAAATTGATCTAGTAGCAATTTAAAATACAAATAGCCTAATTAGCATGTGACAAAATTTATTTTTTTGTGGTTTAGAATTAACCACACTAGTCATAAGCTAAAAACAAATCCTAGCCACACAAAATGTCAAACTTCACTTTTTACTAATTACTAATTTATAAAATAACACAAAAGAAAGAAAGCCCAACCAAATGCATCATTTTCTTCTCTCTCTTTCCCTCAAGAAACCATGAACTTCCCTTCTCCCTATCTACCTCTATTTCTTATTTCCTTTCTCTCTAGTTTTGCTCTTTGTGAAAACCACCCAAAACCTAAGCTCCACTACCTTCATTTGACTCAAAGTGAAGCCAAAAACCTCCTCTTTTAGTTCAAGGAAGCTCCTATCATTAAAGGAGAAAGTGTAACATCTTGAAGAAAATGGTACTTCTGATTAGCACTGTTGACTGTATTATTTCATTTCATTAGAGAGATACACTTAATTAGGATTGAAATATAAACATTAGGGTTAGAAAAAGTTGAGTTTGTTATGTGGAAAAATTAAGAAAACCATGGGCAATATTTTGTGAATCTAAAAGAAATCGGTAAAGGTTTCGGTATTGTATAACGTAGGAACTAGACCAGTAGAAACTTACACTGCTAGACCCTAATTTGGACTGTTATGATTCAGCCATTTACCCACCCTTAGTGGCACCATCTTGGCCCTCCAAATTGGGTAACCAAGCAAATTTAAATGGCCATAAGAAGTCCACCAGTTATAACACATGAGTCATTTTTATATTTATGACTTGAGACTCAAAAATCGTTCCCATTCCTCCCCAGAATTTTTGTGCAGCCATCATTAGCCCACTCTCTCTCCTATTTTCTTCTTCTTCTTCTTCTTCTTCTTCTTTTTCACCTCTTTATCCTCATTTCTTCACCCCACTTCCATATCTTCACCCAAACTTGCTTCCTTTCAACTTCAACTCAAGCTTTGAGGTAGGATTCTTGAGTGTTACTTGATAATTAGAGTTGTGTGACTAATTAGTTTCTTTTGTGTTCCTCTTGGTATGATGTTATATAATGATTTTATGACTTGTCTGTATTGATTGGCCATGGAAATTCTTAGTTGAGATGTAAAACCTATCAAGAAGCTTAAAAAGAACTCAAATAGAAATGTTAGAAATAAAAACCCTAGGATGTGTCTGTACTGCATACTATATAGCTTGACCTATAGAGGTCAAAATTTAATGAAATATATTTAGATGAAAATAGATATTCAGAACTTTCCAACCATATAAATTATGAAGGGATTGGATTTGAAATAAGAAAGTTATGAATTTTTGAAATTTTCCCTTGAATCTTTTCCAGGATTCTGACCAGTACGGGTTGTGAAGGGTATAAGTCATTGTATACAACTTTAAATTGAGTGCAACAAATTTTTATAGGAAGCTAACACATATTTTAACATGCCATAAAAATTTCAGCCTTAGATCTTTTCTCTATTGTTCCCAGAAATTCTCCAAATTTGCCTTATGCCTTGTTTAGATTGGAATAGGGTAAACTATTCTAGCCAAATTTAAGAGCTTATAACTTGAGCTCTGGTCACCCAAACGAAGTGAAACTTGTAGGAAATAAAAGATAGTTCAATTAGCTTTAACAACTATAAATTTCAAATAAATCTAATGAAATATTTTTGGTGAATTTTTACATTCAAGTACTTAATTTTGCCCAACAGTGCACAGGGCAGCCTTGGGTCAAATTTCAATAACTCTATTTATACTAGTCAAAACTTAGTGAGACAAAAGAAGAATGAAAATACACTCATAATACCACAACATATTAAAAATTCAGATTCAAAGGAGTTAAGATGAAATTATGGCATAATTTCTAAAATAGGGTATAATTAGTAGATTTAGGTACAAATTGCCAAGCTTAAGTGATTGAACACTCTTAATTCATGAATGACCTATAATTGAGGTTTAAATGATGCAATTCTTTATATTTTTACTGAAATGTCAATGTGATAATTATATTGATTCTAGTATCTTGACTGGTTGTTTGATTAGATGTGCATTATTCATGGGGAAGCGTATGTTAAGCTGTTATGTTGTCGAGCTTTCGACAAAATGTATATGAATGATGAATTGGCAGTTCCAATCTTTCAAGTTGAATATTCATGAATGCATGAACTATGAGATACATAGTGTGAGACATATACATAAATGCACAATATGTCTACATGCATGATAAAGTATGGGAAAGAAAAGATGATAATAACTTGGAACAGGGGATGTACCGAACCTCCACATCGCAGTGGGCCAGGGCGATACTGTCTAAGGCTTAAGCCAGTCCCTGACCAAAGTTAAGGGGAATAGACCAGTGTGAGGGCCAGGGAAAGTAAACATGTCACTCATGTATAGGTACGAGTTTGAACCTGAGAAGTAGGCTATTACCTAGGGATGAGAGAAGCCATTCACCTTCGGGGGACCAAGTATAGAGAAGCAAGATGCAAGTAAAAGAAGGATAAGTAAAGAATACACCCTAGGAACGGCGATACATAATACCTAGGTGTGCCAAGAAAAGAAAGTAAAGAAAGCTAAAGAAAGACAAGTGCATTCGCATCAAGAAGTCATTTGCATTCATTCATGCGTGTTATTCAATTGTTCCTTATTGTATTATGAATTGATGCATCTTATTCAATTCTCCTTCATATTCTTATGTCAATGTCTGGATTCTTTCTCTGTTTAACAAGTGTATGAATAAAATGAACTCTATTTCGAACAATATGTTTTCAAACTATAAACTAGAAAGTTTATATAACATGTTCACCTTTTTCATTATAAATCGAAGAAGCTGGAAATAATAACGATAACATGGTATGTGGTAATCTAAGGAATGCTACTGAGAATTTATAATTCTTACTCCTATGTATATTTCCATGTTACCTCCAGATATCCCAGGAGAGTTAGAAGATGATTATAATTGGCATAGGTAAGAAGATTGAAGATGGCCAACGAGCGCTATTATACAAGGTTCGTTTAAGTAATAGCAACAACTCCTATGGGAGGTATTATGACTTAAGCATAGTACTGTACCTAGAAGAGTGTTACAAAAAGAAGAGGGTTAGTGGTTGTTTGCTTGGTTTAAGAGTATTAGAGCTTTAAAGATGTGCTTATAACTTTGGAACTAAGGTAGGTTCCTAGAACTTGTTATATGTTAATGTTGTAAGCTCCATTGCCCAAATGAAAGCTTGATCTCATGGTTTTAGACATTTCGAGCTTTAAAGGTTTTGATGAATATCAAATCAAGTTTTAAGTAAATCTCTTGAGTTGCAAACATTTTGTTAAAGGCATCTTTTTGTGAGTAAAGTTAACTAAGTAAAATGATCACTGTATCTAACAAAGCGTCAAATTCATGATATTACACTTTAATTTATCTATATTGGAACAATCGCTTTGTACTTTGTATGTTTACTCACTTAGGAACAAGATAGAAAGTTTAGAAGGATGATGATATAGCACCACAAAGGAAAGACTTGCCTCAAGAAGGATCATACCTCATTCAGAAGGATGATCTCTCACGAAGTATCACACCTTGAAAGCTTCTTTCATGCACTTCACTAAGCAATTCAGAAAGTCAAATATGATTTGACATATGGTAAAAGAAGTATTGATAAGTCTGAAAAGTTAGTGAAGACTTCAACAGCTACTTTTCCTCTTTAGTGTTATCTCAACTTGTTGAAGAAGAAAGTTGTTCCATCTCTTTCCAGTCATAGACCAGTGGATTAGTGGCTCAAGGCTCAAGATCTACAAGCTCCAATAGTAACATCTAGAAGTTTATATAAAGCTGGGATACAAAGAAGAAGACAGAGATGCTATTCAAATATTTCCTAAGATACAACAGTTTCATATCTTTATCCTTCTCGACTCTCAAATCCTCCAAAAAGTTACTCATTATAAATTCTGTTTGAAGAAAATCTTCTCTATTATTTTCTAATAGATAACAACCTTTTTTTGAGAATTTAGAAAAGTCAATCATTGTATCTATTGAATTAAAACTCTGTAAAGAGCTTTGAGTGTGAGTGAAAGCACAAACCTTGATTATATCCCTTGTAACCTAACCTGATAGTGGTCTAAGTGAACTTGGAGATGCTAGGATAAATACTACTCGTTTAGCTTGGAAAGGCTTGTTCAAAACTACTTGGTTGTAAAGCTTAGATATGGTAGAGAAAGACTACTCATCTATAATAGCTTGGAGAAGCTTGAGAAAGAATACTTGTGATATTGAATATTCATGATATAAAAATCTCAACAAAGTGTTGGGGACTGGACATAGGCATTTATTTTGGTAGAACTACGATAAATCTCGTGTGATTATTCTTTATCCTTCACTCTATTTGCTTTATTATATAAATCTTTATATCTAGGTAGTCTTCAAGTTATATATATATATATATATATATATATATATATATATATATATATATATATGTATACACACACACACACACACACACACACACATACACATAACAACTACTCATCTACACTAACAATAAAACTTCTGCATTCCAAGTCTTGAACTTGAGAAAGTTGTTCAAAAAGCTTTTCAAAATGTTTTTCGGGTTCAAAGTTATAGTGAAGACACGATTCAACCCCATTTCTCGTGTTATCTTTTCCAACAATTAGCATCAGAACCTAATTCTAGGGTTGAGCTTCCTAACAGTTGCAGAGGTCAAAGATCCAATAAATGGCACAACAGATAAACCACATTACTGAAGGCCACTTTATCAACTGACCTCCATACTTTGATGGTGAGGACTATCCATACTGGAAGAATAGAATGAGACTCTTCATTGAATCCACCAATCTTGATATGTGGGAGATAATAGAGAATGGTGATTACTCTCCTACTATTGAACAACTAGTACATCAGATGGTAGTAAATCCTAATCAACCACCATCAGTAATAGTCAGAGTTGTTCCAAGAAGTAAATGGACAGATCAACACAAAGCCAAAGTCCAAATGAATGCCAAGGCAAAGTATTTGCTTACTTGTGCCTTGAGCAAGAGTGAATACGATAAGATCATAGCTTGTGACTCAGCTAAGGAAATATGGGACAGACTTCAAGTTCTGCATGAAGGAACTGATCAGGTCAAGGAAACCAAGATCAGCATGCTAGTTCATCAATATGAGATGTTTAAGATGCTAGAGCTTGAGAATATTGATGAAATGACAACTATATTTATGCATATCATAAATTAGTTGAAGGCCTTGGGCAAAAGGTATAATAATGCATAAATGGTAAAAAAGATTCTAAAAAGTCTTTCAAAGGCCTGGCATCCAAAAGTGACTGCTATTCAAGAAGCTAAGGACCTGAATGTGCTTAGCTTAGATGCTCTAATTGGATCATTAAAGTCTCATGAGATTGAGCTTAATGAAGTCTCTTATGAGACTGTCAAAAATGGAAATTCTATTGCTTTGAAGTCCACCCAAAAGATGACTTAATCTTCCAAGGTCATGAAAGCTTTAGAAGAGTCTAATGAAGATGAAGAAGCCTCCTCCAAAGACGATGATGAGAATGACAAGATTACACATCTAGAAAGGAAGATCACAAATGCATGGATTAAGAGAAAGAAAAAGAATCTTGTTCCCAAGAAAGACAAAAAAGGGTAAAAGCAAACAAGATGAAATCATTTGCTTTGAATGCAAGGAGCTTGGACATGTCAGATCTGAATGTCCTAGACTAAAGAAAGCCTCAAGAAAGAAGGCTACAAAGAAAAAGGCTATGGTGGCTACATGGAAAGATCTGGATGAAGAACAGGAGAATGCTGAATCACAAGGTGAGAAAAAATTGTAGCAAATTTTTGCTTCATGGCTGATATTATTTCAGAAGAAGAAATTGAGGTATCTGATTCTAAACTTGAACCTTCATTTGAAAATCTTCAAAAATCTTATGATGATATTTTGGATGATTCTCAGCTACTTACTTCCCATTATGCCTTTTTGAAGAAAAACGCTCAAAAACTATCTCTAGATTTTGAAAAACTCAAGATTAAGAATAAGAAGTTGGAAAATAGAAATATTGATATTTTAAAAGAAAATGACATCCTCTAGAAGGATGTTAATATCATGAAAACCAAAGCTAAAGTCAATCAGAATGTTTCCTCTGATGTTTTTGAAGCCCAAAACTTAATTAGACTTCTAAAATATGATCTTCAGAAAATGGTTAATGGTTCCAAAAATCTAGATTTGATGCTTGGTGGTCATAAACCTTACCTTGATAAAATTGGACTAGGATTTAGGAAAAAAGATGATGAACAATCATCCAAAAATCTCTAAATCAAATTTCTACATGCCTTTACTGTTTTAAGAAAAGACACACTTATGAAAAATGCTTCTCCAGAAGGAAAGCTGAAAAACAAAAAGCAAAATAGTCCAAGATGTTAACTAACCCAAAAGGACCCAAGAAGATATGGGTACCTAAAGCAAAAATTGTCCCTGATGTAGGTGTGTCTTAAATCACAACACCAGAAGGAGAAAAAATAATATCTGGATAGTGGGTGTTCCAGACACACAACTAGAAATAAATCTTGGTTCAGAAACCTTATACCCAAGGATGGTGGTGTAGTTAAATTTGCTGATGGAATAGAGTCCAAAATCATTGGTATAGGTAATATTGGTAAGAATGATTCTGACTTAATTAACGAATTTTTGTTAGTAGAAGGACTAACTCACAACCTTCCGAGCATTAGTCAATTTTGTGACAAAGGCTACAAAGTTGTGTTTGAACCTTCTCAGAGTGTTATTAAAGATTCCACTACCGATAAAATCATTGTTACTGCTAGAAGCCATTATAATAATTATGTATATAGCTAGATGACCTTCTAGATCAAAATGTAAAATGCTTAGCTTCCTTTGTGGATGAAAAGTAGCTATGGCATAAAAAGCTTGTCATGCTCATATGAGGTTAATTTCAGAAATTTTTCAGAAGGAGCTAGTCAAAGGTTTGCCTAAGATCAGTTTTGCAAATGACTCATCCTATGAGTTTTGTCTTAGAGGTAAACAAACCAAAAGTTTTTTCCATAGTTAAAATGTAGTTTCAACTACAAGACCACTTGAGCTTTTATATCTTGATCTTTTTGGATCAACTAGAACTGTCAGTCTAGGTGGTAAGAAATATAGTCTAATCATTATGGATGATTATTCAAGATTCATGTGGGTTATATTCCTGATCTATAAGGATGAGCTTGTGAGGCTTTCAAATTATTTTCAAAAAGAATCGAACACAAAAAAGCTTTTTGTATTTCTTCCATCAGATCAGATTATGGTAGAGAATTTAAAAATCTTTCTTTTGAAAACTTTTGTAATAAAAATGGCATTTCTCATAACTTCTTTTCTTCTAGAGCTCCTCAACAAAATGGGGTAGTGGAAAGGAAGAATAGGTCTTTGCAAGAAATGGCTAGAAATATGCTTCTTGAAAGCAGTTGATCAAAATGTTTTTGGGTAGAAGCAGTTAACACTACTTGTTATATTCAAAACTGTGTTTTCTTAAGGCCTATACTCAAGAAAACACCCTATGAACCGTGGAAGGAAAGAAAACCCAACATCTCTTATTTTCATATCTTTAGATCTGAATGTTTATACTTAACACCAAGGACAAGCTTTCAAAGTTTGATCATAAGTCCGATCCTGAAATCTTTCTAAGATACTCCTCTGTTTCAAAAGCTTACAGGGTGTACAATAAGAAGACTCAGACTGTTGAAGAAATCATTCATATAAGCTTTATGGAAAGAAGAAATGACTTAAAATAGAAGGTTGCAGATCTGGAAGAGGAAATGAAGAATATGTCATTAAATAATAATGCCCAGCATCTATAGAACCTACACTGCCACAAGAAATGATGATGATGATGTTTCTGACTCCCCTTCTCATTAACATGTTTCTGATGATGTTTCTAAAGATCCAAAAAGCACACTTTTCAAGCAAAGATACACTAGAATAAGAGACTTGAGAGCTGTCTCTCAGCCAAATTATTGATGAATCTTCTCAACAAATCAGAACTAGATCTTCGCTTAGAGGCAAATCCAATCTTACTCTTATCTTTGAAATTCAACCATAAAGTATTGACAAAGCCTTAATGGACCAAAACTAGATCGAAGCAATGAAAAAGGAACTAAATTAATTTGAGAAGAGCAAAGTTTGGACTCTAGTTCCCTTTCCAAAAGGATATTCTACTATTGGATCAAAATGGGTGTTTAGAAACAAACTTGATGAAAATGGAAAAGTGATCAGAAATAAAGCTAGACTCGTGGCTTAAGGTTATAACCAATAAGAAGGCATTGATTATAACGAGACATTTGCTTATGTAGGAAGACTGGAAGCCATCAGAATGCTACTTGCTTATATTGCGTACAAACGATTTATTTTATTTAAAATGGATGTAAAATCTACCTTTTTAAATGGTTTCATATATGAGGAAGTTTATGTTAACCTCTTAGTTTTGAATATGAAAACTTTCCTTGCTATGTTTTTAACCTTTCAAAAGCCTTATATGGTTTGAAGCAAGCTCCTAGAGCTTGGTATGAAAGGCTCAGCTCCTTTCCGACCAAAAATGGTTTTAAAAGAGGAAAGGTTGATACTACCTTGTTCCTATTGCATGAGAAAAATGATTTGTTAATTGTACAAATATATTGATGATATAATATTTGGTGCAATTAATCAGAATTTGTGCAAAAATTTTTCTGAGCCTGTGCAAGGAGAAATTGAGATGAGTATGATAGGAGAACTAAAATTCTTTCTGGCATTGCAAATCAAACAATTGAAGGAAGGAATTCTGATTCATTAAGAAAAGTATGCTAAGGATTTGCTCAGAAATTTTGATATGGACAAAGCCAATAGCATCAGTACTCCTATGCATCCTTCTCAAGTTTTAGAAGCTGACGAAGATGGTGAGAAAATGTCTGTTACTCAGGGTTACTGAGGTAATTTAGCACGACAAGAAATTAAGGATATTACATTTCTCCTCACCTTTAAAAAGAATTTTGCCCTCAAAATTCTCTACCTATAAAGAAATTCAGATACTTGTTCTTCATTTCGGACTCCAGCTCCCACATATACTCTTCCATATTTCCTCTACCCCAAGCTACCTTGACCAAGGGTACCGTCTTATTCCTTAGTTGTTTTGCCCCATGATCCATGATCCGAGAAGGTGGTAGATTAAAAGTTAGGTCCTCCCTTAACTGTACACTTTCAGGCTCAAGTAGATGACCAGGATTGGAATGGTATTTTCTCAACTGAGACACATGGAAAACATCATGAAGGTTTGACAAATTTGGAGATAAGGCCATTTGGTAAGCAACTGACCTGACATGTTTTAAAATTTGACAAGGGCCAAGGAAATGGGGGCTTAGCTTCTTGACCTTCATGGCTCTACCTATGCCGGTCGTAGAAGTGATTTTCAGGAACACATATTCTCCTTCTTGGAACTCTAGAGGCGTTCTCCTCTTATCCACATAAGTCTTTTGACGACTCTGGTCTGTAAGGATTCTGTCCCTAATCCTTCTGACTTGCTCTGTGGTCTGCCTCACTAGATCAGGTCCTAATAGGCTTTGCTTACCCGGTTCAAATCAACACAAGGGAGATTGGCACTTCCTTCCATACAAAGCTTCATAGGGTGCCATACCAATACTTGCATGATGGCTATTGTTATAGGCAAACCCAATCAAAGGTAAGTATTTGTCCTAACTTTCCAGGTTGTCCGATATACAAGCTCTCAATATATCCTCCAAAGTTTGGATAGTCCTCTCCGACTGTCCATCTGTTTGGGGGTGATAAGCTGTACTTAGGCAAAACTTCATCCCAAATGCCTTTTGCAAGGCTCCCCAAAATCTAGAGGTAAACCTCAGGTCCCTATCTAAGATTATGGTTGAAGGTATGCCGTGCAGTCTTACTATCTCTTGAACATACAGCTGGGCAAACTTTTTCAAAGGATAAGTAGCTTGAATAGGCAAAAAGTGAGTATACTTGGTTAATCTGTCAACAATTACCCATATCGCATTGAAACCAGCTTATGTTTTGGCTAAACCCATCACGAAGTCCATAGAGATATTTTCCCATTTCCATTCTGGGACCTCTAATGGTTGCAACATACCAGAGGGCTTTTGGTGTTCAATCTTTACCTTTTGGCAGACTAAACACTTGCCTACTAACTCCACAACATCCCTTTTCAATCCTGGCCACTAGAACATCTGCTTAACGTCTTCACACATTTTTGTCACACTGGGGTGTATGGTGAAATGGCTCTTATGAGCCTCCTCCAAAACCCTTCTTCGGAGGTCACCACTTGCGGGTACACAGACTCTTCTTTCAAATTTCCATAGTCCATCTGTACTTTGTGCAAAACCCTTCAACTTTCCCTCTTTCACCAATGCTAGGGTTTTCAAGAATTCCTCTTCCTTGCCTTAGGCTTGAGCAATTTGACTTTTGAAATCACTCGTCACCCTAAGCTGATTCAATCTTAAACTATGGGGGGTCAACATAACTCCAAGGTTAAGGTCTCTAAAGCTCCTTACTAGCTCATCCTCCTTGACCATTATCCATGACGCGTGCAAGGATTTCTGACTTAATGCGTCAGCCACCGCATTGGCTTTCCCAGGATGATAGTTCAACCCAAAATCATAATTCTTCAAAAACTCCATTCATCTCCTTTGCCTCATATTCAACTCCTTTTGATCAAAGAGATATTTCAAGCTCTTATGATCAGAGAACACCTCGAACCTTACACCATACAGATAATGCCTCCATATCTTCAGGGCAAACACTACAGCTGCTAATTCCAAGTCATGGGTTAGGTAGTTCACTTCGTGAGGCTTCAACTGTCTAGAAGCATAAGCCACCACATTCCTATTCTATATCAAGACACAACCTAAACCTCTCCCAGAGGCATCATAGTAAACCTCAAACGGTCTACTAGGGTCCGGCAAAACTAATACTGGGGTCGAGATTAACTTACCTTTTAGCTCTTAAAAACTCTTCTCACAGTCCATTGTCTATATAAACGGGGCATCCTTCCTCGTCAACTTAGTTAAGGGTAAAGATATCTGAGAAAATCCTTTTATAAACCTGCGATAGTAATCGGCTAAACCTAAAAAACTCCTTATCTTAGTCATTGAGGTTGGCCTCTTCCAATTCATCATAGCCTCAATCTTACTTGGATCCATAGTAATACCCCTTTTTGACACCATATGCCCTAAGAACTTCACTTCCTCCATCCAGAATTCACACTTAGACAACTTGGCACAAAGCTTCTTTTCCTTCAAGATCTTTAACACAACCCTCAAATGTTCTTCATGTTCCTCCTTTGTTCTCGAATAGATGAGAATATCATTTATCAAAACAACTACAAACTTGTCCAAATAGGGTCTAAAGATCCTGTTCGTATAATCCATGAAAACAGCAGGGGCATTAGTCAATCCAAATGACATCACCGTAAACTCATAACACCCATACCTTGTCCTAAAAGCTGTCATAGGTATATCCTCCTCCTTCACCTTTATCTGATCATATCCAGATCTCAGATCTTAGAGAATACAGCTGCACCTCGTAGTTGGTCCATGAGGTCATCTATCCTAGACAAGGGATACTTGTTCTTAATAGTCACTTTGTTTAATTGCCTATAATCCACACACAGCTTCATGCTGCTATCCTTCTTTTTCACAAATACCACTGGGGCTCCCCAAGATGAGGCATTAGGTCTTACGAACTTCTTCTCCAACAATTTTTCCAATTGTCCTTTCAATTCTAACAACTTCATTGGGGATATCCTATAAGGTACTATAGATATTGGCCCAGTACCTGACACCAACTCTATAGAAAACTTGATTTCCCTTTCCGGGGGAAATTCGGGTATGTCATCAGGAAACACATCCGGGTATTCCCTGGCTATAAGAATCTCATCCAATACCTACTCGAGTTCTACTTCACTTGCCCTAAGGAGAACATATCCTTGATCACCCAACTCACTACTTCCTACCTTAATAGAGTTTAAAAACAAACTAACAGGATCTAGGAGCTTAACAGGTATAAGAGGAGAACAATAGATTTTTCAAAGCAATTTATCATAGCATGGTTAGCCGAAAGCTAATCCATGCCTAGAATCAAATCCAAACCAGACAAAGGCAAGCAAATCAGATTCGCTACGAAAGATCTACCATCAATTTGGAATTGACAACTCAAGCAACAATGACAAGTCTTAACTGGTTTTCCAGCAGAAGTAGAAACGATTAACATATAAGGCAATTCAAACACAGACAATCCCAATCTATCTATACAATCATGAGAAATAAAGGAGTGTGTAGCTCTAGAATCATACCGCACAGTTAAGGTTCTACCATTGACCTCGCACTTACCTTGGATCAGATTGTCGGACTGAGTGGCCTCCTCAGCATTAAGGGCAAAGACCCTTCCTTGGTGTTGAGGCTTGTTAGTAGGGGACAATAGCTTGACAGTGCAGTCTCTTACCATATGCCCAGGCATTTTGCATTGGAAACACGCATTCTGGCTAGCTAAACAAGGGCGTCCTCCATGATGTTTGCCATACTTAGGGCAAGCTTGGCCATTTACCGGCTTGGGTAGGTTCCCAGTAGGCTTCTGGGGTTACTTTCCCTTGAAACCTCCACCTTGAAACGGTTTCCTCGAGGGTTAGGGCTTGAATTTCTGCACTTGCGGTGCCAACTTCTTCTTGTAGGCTTTGGACCTTGCCCCTGACAGCTTGTGGCTGCAATCCTCCACCAAACGGCACTTGTTGATGAGTGCAGAATAGTCACGAATCTCCATTGGTCCTACAAATGCCAATATCTCCTCATGCAATCCCCCTTCAAACTTCACACATTTCCAACGCTCATCTAGGTTCCCTTGATAAATCGTCGAAGACTTGCACAACTCCTCGAACTTAGCAGTATACTCAGCAATATTCATGGTCCCTTGTCGCAGACTCATGAACTCCAGCTCCTTCGCATTCCTCATGGATGCGGGAAAATACTTCTCATAAAAGTGTGTCTTGAAAATATCCTAGGTGATGTGGGTTTGGGCTCCTTCCAATAGCCTCTTTGTGCCTCCCCACCAGAACTCGGCACGTGAACCCTACTGAGAATTTCTTTAAATTCTCACATTGCTTTGCATTTCCACATCATTCTCAGACTCTAGTGACAGACATGATAGCTACCCTGTTTATGGAGACCCTTGATCTACAGCTATGTTTGGAATGTCCTCTAAGGACCTCGTAGGATTATTTTCACTAACATGGGCCTTATGTCCTTTTGATACACTGGCCCCACTTATGTATCTATTTTACATCTGTACATAAACTGAAGCGTTGGCCTTTAACCTATATACATATATATATATATATATATATATATATATATATATATATATATATATATATATATATATATATATATATATATACAGTTGATGATATATTACTTATTCTTATCTTTTTTGTTGCGTTTTATTAAACTTTGTTACGTTCTACGACGTTGAGCATGTTCGTTATACAACACACTGTTTCACCTGTTTACAAAAAGAAAACAAAAGAGATGTGATATGATAAATAAATAGTAAGTAAAGTATCAACATAGTAACATAATCAACTTAATTTCATGCTATGACTTAAGCATAACATTAAATTGGTAGGGTGTTATAACCTTCCTATGTTCCTTTCGAGCATATACATCTACCTACATTAAATTGGCATACACACTTATACTTCATATGCCATGTGCATAGGCAGGTGCTTCATCAAGTCAAAAAACCCAAGGGGAAAGATTCTCTTTAATTTATATAGTACAATGGGGATTTTCTTTTCCATCATTAAGATATCGTCAACCCTAATTGTGGATGAGCATAAGACTATAAAATATTCACTCAGCTAGCTAATGGCTTCCAACCATGGTTAAGTAGTTCTCTAAATGAAATGTGAAGTAAACACTTCGTAAATACATGATAATCATGGCTCTTTATTCTAAAAAACCTTCTTTATGCAACATTCATACATTGACCCAAGTTTGAAGCATAACCTTTATGCAATTTTAACTCTTGCATCCATTTACACATATCTTATTCTTGTGTAGAGCTCAATGTATAACTTGCCTTGGGCTTAGACCAATGACCATCTCTTAATTATTGTAAATTCAACTTAGGATGTCTATAGTACTCTTCCATATCCAACCTTAACTTTATCTTTGGTTTAGTCAGTGTTCATAATATTCTCAAACATAATTTTCTCAACATACATCATATATAAACAATGATGAACCAAGTTATCCTCCTAATAGGGCAACTCCTAGAATATACTTTGTTTTAATCCAATTGTGCTTCACCCTATAGCTGGGCAATCTTACGAATCTTCATACTTCTATTATCTACAAAAGATGCCTAACCCTTTTCCCAAATTTGGTGACTATTTAGTCTAATTGGAGGCTCTTCATCTTCTATAGTATTCTTTCAAACTCCATACCTATTGTGTCTAATGTATGCTTTGTTTCTAAGAACCTTTTATGACAATCAACCATGAACTCTTTCCTTTGTACTTTAAAGTGAATGGCTTTATATCTTCCATAAAAATTATGCATGCTAGTTCTCCTTATCTAATCCATCCAAGCAATATCCCATAAGCTGGAAAGTCATTATTAGTCCATGTCAATGCTACCCTCAACACAAAATTCTACTATGTTGAAATGTCATAAGTCAATACACCCAAACATCACAACTCATTCAATTCATCAATCAAGTATTGGAACAAGACATCAATCTTTGCTTTGGGATTATAGGCACTAAGGATTATACAAGTTAAGAATAAATAAGGATCTTTCAAGTACATTTCAGGAGGAATGTTGTAGGGCATAACAACCACATGCCAACAAGAATAGGGTTTACTAAATTAATTGCACGGAGTAAAACCATCAACACAAAACCTTAACCTAATATTTCAAGGATTGAATGCGAAATTAACATAGGTTTGATCAAAATGTTTTCAAACTATACTATGAGAAGGATAAATCATTACATTATCATTCTTTGTATTCTTACTATGCCGCCTAAAACATCCCAATTTCTCTTATGCTGATTGCCTCAGTAACCTTGAGTAATTAGGCACTTAGTGAAGAATTAAGAAATAAAGGCTTAATCAAGGATTAAAAAGGGTAAAAAGAAGATAAAGATTAAGAGAATGATTAATTAAGATTAGAAACTTATTAATCAAGTAAATCAAACCTTCAAGAGACTAATTAAGCACTAATTAGTAATAATTAGCTTAGTCAAGATTAATTAAGGTTAATCAAGCATAATTATGAATTTAATTTTGCTAATCATGGAAATATGTATTAATCACTAATCTTTAATTAAGTCACATAAGTAGCAAGAGTACTTAATCTCATCATCAAATTCAAATTAAAAGTCAACTAGATAACGAAGTACACATGACATCATCAAAAGCAAAAGGTAAAAGACACAAATACTTTATGTAAGAAAAAGTACAAAGTGTGCCTAATCTAATCAATCTAATAATCCAATTTGTCCCTTAATTATAGTACAAATGAAAATATCTCCCCCTAACCCTAGATAACACCACATGGCCATACACACAAACACACACTTACTCACTCATATTTTCAAAATCAACTCTTCTTACTTTCCATGTTTCTCTCAAACTCTCTCATCTCCAAGAGCCAAAAGTCTTTCTACCACTTCATCTTCTTTTTCCTTTTTCTTCAAGTTCTTGAACCTCCAAAGCTGCTTCTCATAAACCCTGTAAGGGCTACATCTTCCAACTCTTACAAACATACAAATACACACTCCTTTCAATGCATAGAAGCAACAAGGCCTCATCTTTCTTTCTTGCCAAAATTGTGGACTTTCTTGGAGTAAGGAGGAAGATTTTCGCCTTAAGCTTCAACTTTTCTTATCCTATTCATCATTTTGAGTGGTAGGAATCTCTATCTAGCTTCTTTTTATTTATGACAAAGGCCATGAACACTCAAGCTTGATGATAGCTTTGTGTTTCAAGCTTTGTCTCAAAGTTTCTAACTTCTTCAATGTTGGGAAAAATGCTTTCTTTTATGTTTCCACTTCTTCTTTTGCGTTTCCAGTGGGTTCATCTTTTGAGAAAGTGCATAAAGTTTTGATCTTTATTCACTTTTGGCAAGAACACTTTAGCCCTAGCTATGACTATGGTGTTCTCAGCCTATTCCTTGTTTTTGCTTCTTGAAAAAGTTTAAAGTTACCATGTTTTTGAAGATTTGTTTGGTTGTTTGGCTGATATGTGATCTTTAAGACCAAATCTATAATAAAGTTGCTTTCTTGAGCTTGCTTGGTTGGTTGTTGGAAAATGACCATGAGGAAGTGGTCCTACATGGAAAAGATTCAAACTTTATTAAGTATCTCTCATAAGATCAAAACTCTTTCAGCTTAGATCTATGTTCCATAAGCTTTAACAAGTCTAAAACAAGTGGAATCAAGAGGTAAAATGAAATAAAAATAGGAACTTAGCTTAGCGAAGGCTTTAGCCACTTCAAGGAGAATATAAGGGAAAAATGAGTTGAAAACTCTAATGGTTGATCTTGACTCTCCATAAAACTTAAGACAACTTGTAACAAAGAAAACAAAATTTAGAACTTGGACAAATTCTAGGTCATGGATTCTGCCAATAAGAAGGAAAAATGGAAAACAAATGTTTTTAGTGAGTTAGAAACAAAGCTTGATATAACTAAGTGATTAATTAAGGTTCCAAGAAGAATAAAAGTTAAAAGAAGCTTAAGGCCATATTTAAAAAAGGGTTTTGACCTTATATCTTAATTAAGGAGAGAAAAATGTTTAATTAATTAAAATATGAATTTTAAGCCCTAAAATATTTAATTAAATAAAATTAATGTCTTTCTTGAGGAATTAAGCTTGATGAGTAAACATAGGAGTTAAAAAACTATACTAAGTAAAAATGCAAACTTTAAGGATTAATAAGCAAAGAAAAGAAGTTAAAATCTCTCTTCATGGTAATTTAAAAGATTGCACCTAATCACCCAACCATATTCATAAGGCTCTTGAGTGCATGAGTGTGCTTTATTCCCTAATCATGTGGGAAAATGATGAAGTTGTTTGACACTGCAGATGCTAATCTGTGTATCATAACTGTATTGGGATTGAGTGTTGGGGCTCTTGAGGAGAAATCCACAAGAATCATGATCTATGCATGTGATGGATTATTTATGAATGTTTAAATATGATGTGAATGCTATGTATGCTTGTTATGTGTAGGTTTGCAATTTTCTAGAATCTTCCGATCTAGCCGTTATGCTGTCGGATTTTTACCAAAATTGTGGACTTGGAATTATTTATCACTTGCATGTAAGTAACTCTGTTAAGATGAGAAAGACTTAAGTTATTTAATCTACGGCACTCATAACATAAGACTTAACACTAAGTTCCATGATAAAGAAAACCACTTGGATATAATCCTTCAATCACAGTAAAGGAAGGTGATTTACTAAGAAACCCCTCTACTTTGGAGGCATGTGGCCAAGATAGATTTCTCCAATTTAGAGGCATATGAACCCCTTATCAGCTAAGTCTGATTTTAGATTAATACTATGTGATGACGATAACAGAATGAGCTTATATTCTAAAACAGTCTATCCAAGGGTATGTAAAGAAAGATAAAACACGTACTAAAAGTAACAAAAACTAAAGCATATGCTAATTGTAACATCCCCTACCTTCTTAAGTGGAGTATAATAGAAACTTTGAATTACTTCTTTTAGGTAATGTGAGAATTTCTCAGGCAGTGGTATACCCTGACAATCCTCACAGTTTGAAATATAGGGTAGCATAACACTGTCATTAAAAATATGGCACTGCCATATGCTAAAAATTAGAAAAATGACAAAAGTTTCCCTATTAACTTTTTTTAATTTCAATCTTGCCCAAAAGTTTTAGAAATTGTACTTTAACCCCAAGTGGATATTTCCACAATAATCCTAGAACTTTTCATAAAATGACCTTTACGTCCCCACATCTATAGGATTAGTAGAATGAGATTTTAAGCAGAGTAGAATCACATGGTGAAACTGTAGAAGTTTAAATCTCTGCCGATTGGGCCATGGAGGCAGTCTGGTGTGAAATGACATGGGGTGCCCCTAGACTTGCTCAAAATTATGGAAATGCCATTAACTATGAAAAACAGAAAATAGAAAAGCTCCGAATTTGCAAAAACGATTATTTCACGTTAACAAGCAATTTATTCAATCTTATTGACTAAGTAAGGTTAATTAGGAGTTAATTAGATGCTAATTAGAGGGGTGAGGCTTAGGAACAATTAGAATAGAGATATAGAAATTCTCTCAGTGTCATTTAGTAAAGTTTTGCCAATTTGAAGAAAATTGGCGAAGATTTGGTATTTTAAACCGCCAGAACCAAATCAGTAGAATTTCACACTAACACTACTAGTTTGAGTGGCTGAAAATTGAGCCACTTCTACCCTAATGAATGGCGCCAATTGATTGCCAAGTGAGTGGAGAGTGTAACATCCGAAAAATTTTATCGTTATTAACCGAGTTTTTGGTTTTCATCAAATAATTGTGATTAATTAAGATTCGATTAAGCAGTCACTTAAAGCCAAGTGTAACACCCTAATAAATCCATATTACGCTTAAGTCGTATTACGGCGTTTTATTAGTTGTTACTTATGCTCGTGGAAAACTAAACTTCACTTGAAATTAAATTACGCGGAAAATACAGTAAATTTTTTTTTGAAACATGTCGTCGCTTTTGGAAAGTAAAGCCTTATGCGGGAAGATAGCAGTAAACGAGCGTATCGCAAAGATTTCGGTATAAAAGGAAGGAACAAGAGATAAATCATAATATCATGCATTCACATTACAACATCAACCACATAATTATAATTATCCTCATAATATCCAACAAATACATAAAAGGGAACTCATGGTCATGCCATGGCCCCAAAATATCAAAAGTACAAGTCTGACAAAGTCTAATACAAAATGAAATACAACAGATAAGGAGCAATAATGGGATAGGCCCACGTAGACATATACTGGCTTCTCTGCCCCTTCCACGCCCATTCATCGAACGGACTCAGGTCCTCGAGTGCCTGGTCCCCCTCGCTCCTCGGCCTCGGGGAACGTGAGGAGTACGGATGATGCGAGGGTGCCGACTGATCACCTCCACGCGACGAATGCGACGGCCAGGAGTATAGCTGGCGACCGAAGAACGTTCCTCAGAGGGATCCTCCTCGGACGTGGCAGGATGGTAGTCGGGGAGCGGCGGCGAAGCGGCTGCGGCTCTAGGAGTAGCGGTCGAACTCACTTCGATCACAAGGACTCCTGGCAGCGGCACGGGCTCGGCTACGGGTAGACCTGGAGACATAGGCTCCATCTCGATCTCGGGCAATGGCTCGGGCGGGAAATCCCAAGGACCCAGCGGCTGTCCAAGGTGTGCTGATGATACGTCCACAGGGGCAGGCGGGATCTCTGGCTCCTCCTGCTCAAAAACTCGACCCGGGTAGAAGTATGTGCGAACTATCGTGGTGGTCGTGGCCACAATAGCGTGGGCGCCCTCATCATAGGCCCACTCATGGTGGGGAGGCTCCATGCTCCATGCCACGTGATGCTCCATGAGTATCTGGTGACGAGACGGAAAAACAACTAGGATGAGAAATAAGATTTCTCAGTAGGACTCGACCCTAACACACAGGTGTCATCGTCATCGTCCCAGCCACTTCGGTTTTTGAATGAAAACTGTGGGCATTCAATAGGTTCGATTATTTGATTTTCGAAAACATTACTACTCGAAGTGGATTCCATTTTTAGTACTTATCCTCGTTGTATTTAACAATATCATGGCATACATGAAAGCTTAGATGACTATTCATAACATACATAAACATGTTGAGAGTTATACTCTTTACTTGGGTTGGACCGAAGTCCCTTTCTTTCCTTAACTTGACTTATTTTAAGTTCTTTCTTTCCACCCACTAAACATAAGTGGTAATGAGCTCATACCGTGGCCGTCACCACCATAGAATTTCAGTACTTACACTAGCTGGGTCATGCCATGCCTCATGTAAGTCCTATCTCCTATACTCATACTAGCTGGGTCATGTCATGCCTCATGTGAGTCGTGGGTGAGGGGAACTTAAATTAGGTCACCTTCCCTTTTGAAGGATCACACTTTTTGAATCTTTTCTTATTAAACTTATGATGCAAAATATTTCTAAGTCCACAATTTCTACAAAATTTCTAAAGATAACTACTTAGACCGAAGCTTCCCAAAATTTTGCCAAACAGAATACCAGTATCACAGCAACATATCATATCATCATATCATCATTATCATAACATCATTATCACATCATCATCATAACATCATGCTTGCAACATAAACATAGGCACATTCTCAAGCAAAGTTTTATGAGCTTAGCTTAGTAAATTTGGTGCAAGCTTTTAATTTAGGTTACCTCTTGGATGTCCTCTTTTAATTGTTGTAGGGCCAATTTTATCTAATATACTTTTGATACTTTTTAAGTTGAGTTATGAAGGTTTTCTAATACTTAGTATAAGGGTATTAATGTCTTAAAGCTTATTCTTCATTAACCTTTAACTTTTACCCTAACCAGTTTTACTTTTACAGTGGGGCAGTAACTTCAAAAATTCACCATAATTTCGTCTTTTACTCTTTTATCTCAAATTTTGGATGCTTACACTTCTCTGAGTCCATTTTTAAACAAAAGAAACCCCACTCAAAAATTCATTTTGTAGCTTGAGTTATACAAATTTTATTCTGACTGTTCAGATTTGAAAGTTCATCTCGGGTCAGTGACTTTTAACATTTACTGTGAACTCCTCACAAAGAATCTGACAAAACTGTTTTATGGGCATGTTCCCCTATGTCTTAGCTTTCTAAAAAGCTTGGTCCCACTCAAAAATGTTATGTATAGCTTGAGTTATGCACGTTTTATTACCTACTGCCCGGACAGAAACCCATCCAGGAATAGCAAACTTTAAAAATTCATATCTCTCCCATCTTAAGGCCAAATCTCGCATATTTTATATGTTTGAAAAGCTCTTTGAGTCTACTTTCACAGAAAATTAGTTTCGTTGCATCTTGAGTTTTGTAGAAATAAATATACCGAACGCCTTACAGACTGCCAGAATTCCAGATTAATCCATTTTTAAGTTTTACATAATAAACTTGTGGGAATGTTGCTATACCACTTTAAATCACCATTTTTATGTTTTATCTCATTACCATACCCAAAGTTTCAGTCACCAAATCAGTATTTTACCACAAAATAGAGCAAGATACATAAAACCATCAAGCCACACATTCTCACTTCAAGATAACATTTTTCAACAAGACAAGGAAACTCAGAGAGCAAGAAATGGTCATGAGACCTTGAAGCAAGTTCTAAAACCACCTAGCTATGTAGAGCTTAAGAGTTTTAGAGCTTGAAGAATACATGAAAAAGAGTAGGTTAGAGTCACTACCAAATGAGTTTTTCTTGGAAGCTTGGAAGATGGAGTGGTTGGAGATGGCCTTCTTTCTCTTGAGCTTGATATTGGGGCTTGTGTATGAGTGACTTTGTTTCTCCAAGGACCAAAAATGGTAGTCCTTGAAGGGATGATGAGTGTGGTGATAGGAGATGAGGGTGATGGTGGTAGAAAAGTGAGGACTTAGGGCAGGAAAACAAGAAGAACAAGAAGAAGAGTAGGAAGGATAAAGAGAGGTTTAGAGAGAGGTGAGAGCTTTGTGTGTATTCTTGAGAGAGGAAATGAAAAATGAATGGAGGAGAGAGGGAGGGCTGAAGGTGGCGCATAAGGAGGGAGGAAAGTGAGGTGACTTTTGCTTCTTACATAAGCTAAGGAGTGGGAAAAACCATGGGTCAAAAGGGAGTGTTGTGTTTCCTTTGAGTCTTGGTACTTGGGTAAAAGGCTTTGTCGTGTTTTTGTCAATTGGTTAAAAGCATGAGCTACCTTTGGATTGGCATTGGATGATTGTGATCACTCCAAGTGTCACAATCTTGATGAAGGAGAGTACAACTCTTGTCATGACTTAAGGGTTCTACTAACATGGACTCTTGATCTAGTGGTGTATGATGAGAAGGCAATTGAATGGTTAGATGTGGCTCTTGCTTTGACCAAACTTTTAAACAATAATTAAAGGGAAGTTTCTGCATCTTTATAATTGTTATACTTATCTAAATGTTAATTAATTCAATTGGTTTAATTATGCCATTAACACATTTTTATCGAAAAGGATTTTTCCTCCTTAATTATGTAAAGAAGATATGAGGATTAGTTTTCATGTGATTAAGATGTGATGCTTATGTGCCCTTAGTTAACTAGGTTAGATCACCTTGATTTTATGTTTTAAGTCATGAATTAATAAGGATTGGGCAGTTAGGCTTTTAATTGTAACTCTTAATGCATTAAGCTTCAATTGTTGACTTGCCTTTAATTTACTAAGCCCTTGCTCTCGAGATTAGCCGATTAGTTCTCAATTAATCGCTAATCCCTCTAATTAGCCGGGAACACCGAGCTAATTAGCTTAGGTAAAAATGGGGATGTTACACCAAGTAAGTGTGGTTTAGAATGATTAGGTATAATGGAATTAGATTAGAACCATAGGAAACTTCATAGGATTTTTCTAAAACCAGTTTACCAATTTAAAAGAAATCGGTAAGATTTCAGTATTTTGAACTGTCGAAACCAGACCAATAGAAATTATACTACGAAAACCTAGAATGAATGGCCAAGATTTAGCTAAAACATCCTTACAAGTTGCGCCTCAATCAGCCATGAAAGAGGGCAGCCAAGTTGAGTTTGAATGTGAGATGAAATCCACCAATTACAATCTAACTTCCTTCAAAAGTCTTGAAATAATTCCTTTCTCCTCCCCTTGAATTTTCGTCCATATAAGCTGCTGAGCTCTCATCCTTTTCCTTCTGTTCACACTCCCCTTCACTCCATCTTCAACCCCTCTTCAAGTCTCATCAAGAGTTTCTTCAATCTAGGACATCAAACCAACAAGATTTCAACTGGACAAGGTAGGAATTCCAACTTCTTTTATTGTTTTCTTTGAATTGGGTTGATTGGAACTCCACTTTCTTCCCACTTTCTTGTATGATTCTGATGTTATCTTAAGTGATGCTGATGAATTAAGGATGGTTTAAGTTGTATATGTGAGTTTGAATTGAAGATTGGATGAATTGATCTAAGAAAAACATGAATTCAAGAAGAATTCAAGAAGCTGTTAGGGTTTTTCTCTCGATGGTCCATACGACGGAGTGTACAGCTCCGCCCACAGCCATTTGAAGTTGATGAATCTATTTTTATACAAAACTAGACATTATGGATTTCCATACATATAAAATATAAGGCCATTGGATAAGTATATAATTAGTTATGAATTTTTGAAGGTTAACCTAAAAATCTGGATTTTTATCCGAGCAGTATGAGTTGAGAAGGGTATAACTCACCTTACACAACTCCAAATTGAGTGAACCTAAGATTGTTTGAAAGCCAACATGTAAAGGAACATCGCCTAAAAATTTTAGAACCAGATTCATTGCTATCTGTTCTCAGCACACCAATGAAATTGACTTAAGTTTAAACTGGGCTAAAACAGTGTAGTCCAGTAGGGTCAAGTTTCGGGACTCATAACTCGAAATATACTCATGCAAATGACATGAAACTTAATTCATTTAAAAGCCTGTTCTGTTAGCTTTCATTTGATATAAATTTTGTATGATTTCACCTAGATTTCTATTTTTAGTGAATTTTCACTTATAAGAGCACAATTCTAGCTAAGAACAGGGCAGCCTGAGGAAAAATACTTATAACTTGAGTTATACAAATCAAAATGAGATGAAACCAAATGAGTTGGAAACTAGACACATAAGCTATGACATATCCAAAATTTAGACTTAGATGAGTTGAATTGAGCAAAGGATGGATTATACCAAAATCGGGCACAATAGGAGGGAGTAAATCGAAAACCCTATAGATGCTTGAATTGAACTTGATGAATGATGCTATGAATATCTATATAATTGCTGATCATTTTGAATTGCAAGTTTGAAAGATTGTACTGGTTGTCTGGCACCATTCATGGGGAAGCGGACTCGATCTATTATGCTGCCGAATTTTTGGCAGGAATTTATGAGAACTTATGCTATGGGTGATTATGCTTTGAATATATTTACATTTACATGTCATGTTCATGTACATCATCCATGCAAGCATAATTAGAATATGATATGAGAAATAAGGTATGAGACACATCTATGAATGCATAAAGCATCCGCATGCATGATAAGATATGGAAAGGAAAGGATAATAAGAACTTGCAAGAGGGACGTACCAAGCTACCACGTGAGGCATGGCATAGACCCAGTTAGCATGGGCCACAGCGGTACTATCTAAGACTTGGGCCAGCCCTCGACCAGATTTAAGGGGAATAGACCGGTGTGAGAGTCGAGGAAAGTAAACCCGTCACTCATGTATAGGTACGAGCTCGAACCTGAAAAGCAAGCTATTACACAGGGATGAGAGAGGTCATTCGCCTCTGGGGGACCAAGTATAGAAAAGAGCAAGATCAAGTTGCAAGTTAAAGAAAGATACGAATTAAGTCAAGTGAACTTGCATACAGACAAGTACAAGCATCTTTATGTGCATATTCAATTATCCCATTAAGTCATAATATTTTTAAGATTCTTGTTGAAGCATATTGCTCTATTTGTATTTCTATGTTTGTCATATAATATGGCAAGTGGTTGTTAAAACATAATCTGCTTCGAGGAAGATGTTTTCCACTTAAAATTGAACCACTATTTGCATATATGTGCTCATATTTTCATAATAAACCGAAGCGGCTGGAATGTTTATGATGACACTGTATGAGAATAGTTTATATTTACCTACTGAGAACCTTAGGTTCTCACTGCCTACTTGTATGTTTTTCTTTTCCGTAAACATTCTAGCACCCAAGTTGGAAATCAAGTGCGAGCAGAGTGCAGAGACATTCACTAAGCAAGACTCGGGCGTAAACCAGATCAAGAGACTATTGAAGTTAACTAGCGACTAGTCGAAAGCAAGTTTTGTGTATTATGTTAGTCACAAATTCTTTTAAATTGTAGTTATTTTATTCTCTATGTATCAGAGATGAAATTTATGAATTACTAGTCAGTAATAAAATGTGCACTAAAAAGGCCATGTATTATATTTTTCACATTTTAAAGATTTTCTTAGCACAGTGACAACCTCTTAATATAACTCAATGACTCGAGCATGGCTTATATCATAGAGGGTGTTACACTAATGACTAATCAAAAATCAAAGTAAGGTCAAAAGTCAAAGTGAAGTAAAGTCAAAGTCAAAGTAAGTTAAAATCAAAGAAAGGTCAAGGTCAATGGAATTGCATAAAGCGTCCATGCATCTATGTTCTTTCTATATCCATTGTTATGAATGTCTTATGTATGTTTATGTATGTTTTATGATTCCATTGTCTATTATAATATGCATATAATAGGGTATAAAAACAATCTACTTCGGGAACAAATGATTTCAAACTTATTTAAAATTGAATTTATGTATGCTCACTTTTTCATAGGAAAACTCGAAGTGCTTGGGATGATAATGATTACACTTAACTATCTAGTTAGAGTCCTACAAAGAAATTATGTTTCTCACCTCTTCCGTGTTGTCTTTAGAGGCGGTTGATGGGGAATGTAGTCATGTACGTTGAGTTTCTTACTTGGCACTAGCATTTTGACCTAGTGCTCACATAACCACGTTGATCGCGCGAGCTGTGATGTGTGTATACATTTTCCTCGACCCTCAGTTTTGTTCTTCTGTTATGAGTCCTTTCTTTCTTCTCCATGATTTGTTTGATAACATCACCCTAGCTACAATACATCCCTCTTTTCATCCCTATATGTACTCGTTGGATGTGGAGATGGATTCTAACACATACTTGATGCCAACGTACACCAGAGAGTCTAATCCTATGGAGCCTTCTTACCTATTTGCAATCTGGTTAACTTCAGAGTCATTTTCTTTGGCTGTAAGCCTGGTGTCCAGTTTGAGACATAGGCGTGGCTTTATATGTACTTGGGCAATATCTTATGCTCATGGACGTGCACGTGTAGATGGACGTGGTGACACTTCTAGTGGACTAGGGAACGACTTCATCCCCTACTAATTACTGATGTAGAGGGTGTATAGTAGCACATACAGAGCTTTGGATTGCTAGTGCAGCTTTCTTTTGTTATCTAGGTTTTTCGCTGCACTTTGTAACACCCTCCCAAGCACAGTACTATGCTTAAGTCATAGTACCACACCCTGGAGCTGTTACTGTTACCTGAGTGGACCTCATCTGACAGCAACTTCAGCCGTCTTCGGAAACTTCTACAATCTTCTGGAGACAACATGGAAATAGGAGTGAGAATTATAAAATTCTCAGTAGGATTCTCTAATTTTCATACATAGTGTCATCATGGTCGTCTCCAGTTTGCTTCGGTTTACTTTGAAAAAGGTGAACATGCTGCACAGACTGTTTACTTTTACATTTCGAAAAATGTCTTATCCGAAGCAAAGTTCATTTTTACTCATATACTGGTCCTTTGGGAAAGTGTACACAAGATTAATTCATGAATAATACCATGGATAATAACTTCAACATATAAAATGCACACAGTATTAATCTACTGGGAACATAACATCTATACCTAACTTAACTTGCACTTGAATTCATACATATACATGAAATTTTACTTTTCATTCATTCAGCACACCTAGGCGTTACGTATCGCTGTCCCTAGGGTGCTTGGATCTATCTACACTTGAGCGTTACGTATCGCCGTCCTCAAGTGCAGCATCATACCATATTCCAGAGTATGATCGCCATGTCATACCCCATCAGAGCGTGATCGCCATGTCACGTTCCTTAGGAACATAGACTCATCATCATATCTTTGCATGCCACATTCCAGAGTATGATCGCCATGTCATACCCCGTCGGAGCGTGATCGCCATGTCACGTCCCTTAGGAATATGGGATCTTCATGCTATATTCCAGAGTATGATCGCCATGTCATACCCTATCAGAGCGTGATCGCCATGTCATGTTCCTTAGGAATATAGGACCTTCATTCGGCACTTACACTAGCTGGGTCATGCCATGCCTCATGTAAGTCCTACCCCTCATATTCTCATACTAGCTGGGTCGATGCCATGCCTGATGTGAGTGAGGCATATACTTAAATCTTTAGTCTTTAAGTCTTTACTCTTTAACCTTTACTGCCCTTGCGTAGCCTGGCCTTGGAGTGAGCTTGTCAGCTCAACTCGTGACCATTGTCACACCGACTCACCCACAAGGGGATTCACATCTTTATGTTCACACATAATATACTTATATCTTTTCATTCTCATGCGTTGTCAAGCATAGTCATGCTAAATGTACTCGTACATATGCTACATCAGTATTTCTCATATATCTCATATCATACTGCTTCTTGATTTATTCTCATATATTTCATATCATAAATTCCTTGTAATTTAGACACTCATGGTCCGCTAGACTCCTCGCCAGTAAATTCAGGCAAAAGATAACGGATCAGGTCCGTTTCCCCATGAATAGTGCCAGCTCTCATGGGCAAATCAGTCATAACAACATAATCAACTTAACACATATATATCAATATCAAACTGGCCATCCTCAACTCAAACTTTATATGTTTCCCTAATACTTGTGAAATCTTCAATTGGGTCACTTTGTGAAACTATCACTTTGGCCATTCTGCTACCTTCTATTCGGTTCTGCCCGAATTTCATATGATCCACTTTTATTTCTATTCAACTCATTTAGATCTGAAATTTGAATATATCATAGCTCTATATGTCTACTTTCTAACCTCTTTGGTCCCATATCATTTTGATCCATATAACTCAAGATATTTAAATCTTACCTCAACTCGTTCAGTCACTAACCCGAGTTACACTCCTGGAAGTATAAATTCACTAAAAATCGAAACTAAGCTCAAATCATGCAAAATCGGTCTCATATTGAAGCTAACAGGACAACCTTTCATTTGCTACAAGTTTCACTCCATTTTCTTAAGTATACCTCGAGTTATAAGTCCTGAAATTCTACCTTTCTGAACTACTCTGTTTTGGCATAGATTGGACATAGGACAACTTCCTTGAATCACTGGGAACAATTGGGACCATAACAAACTCGGAATTTTATGTTGGGGTGTTCCCCTGTGTGTAAGCTTTCTAACAAAATTAGTTTCACTCGATTTGGAGTTGTATAGAGTGAGTTATACCCTCCTCATGTCGCCCTGCTCGGATGAAAATCCTAAACCCTAGGTCAAACTTCAAAAATTCGTATCTCCCTTAATACTAATCCAATAACCTTATATCATATATCCATGGAAAGCCCTGAATGTCTAATTTCATCTAAAAATGGTTTCATCGGATTTGACCGATTGTAGGCGGCGTCGTACACTCCGCTGTACGGACTGCCGTGGACTCCCTCACCAAGACAGCATCCCACTTCTCCACTCCTTCTAATCTTCTCCTTCTAATCATAATTCTAACTCAAAGTCTTCTATTAATTCAACCATAATTCATCATAATCCATCACAATACATCCAATAGTTCATCAAATACATAAAGAAGAGTGCAATCTCATGCAATCATAGTGCAAGGAATTCAAGAATAGAAGTAGAATCCTACCTCTTTGGAGCAAGATTTGGCTAAGTGCTGAAACTTGGAGTGTTAAAACCTTGCTAAGCTTGAAGGAGCAATGGAGTTGATTGAGAGAAGGGAAGGAGAAGAAGGCTGGGAAGGGGAACGTAAATCAAACCGAAATGAAGAGAAGAGTCTGATTTAAATACATGAAAGTTGTGGTGTTGATTGGTTGGAATTTTGTGGTTGAAGTTCGGCCATGTCTCTCACTTTTGTGGCCAATTTGCTCTCCACATCGCCCCAAGACTGGGATATGCTTTCGTCCTACATAAAACCGGAATTCGTCCCTATAATACTTTAAGTCGGAACTCGTGACCTTTTACATTGTTTGAAGCTGCCTACGGAGGTGGGAACCCGTACCATGTTGTTTGTGACTTGAGGAAATCTTGAATCATGATCGAAGGTCGGAAATCATGCAGCTGACAATCATATAATCTCGGAACTCCCTATATGAACTTGGGAATGTCAATGCTGGACATAAAATCGGATATCGGAACTCGTGTGACTGGAAATCGGCTCAAGGATCCGAACTCGTGTCCATCCCAATTGAGTTCAACACTAAGGTCGGAACTCGGGAACCTCTATCTGAACTTGAAGCTACATTATGAGACCGGAAATCGGATACATTAAGCCGGATATTGGAAATCGGAAGCCTCTCATTTAACTCGTAACCATCACGTGAAGTCGGAAGTCAGATTGGACATGAAGTCGAAAATTGGGCAAAATGAACTCGGAACTCGGAAATAATCATCCTATTGAAATCCAAAGATGAAGTCGGAAATTGGGATTGATCAATCCTGATGACGAAGTCGGAACTTGGAAATCAGGATGTTACATTACTACCCTCCTTAAAAAGAATTTTGTCCTCAAAATTCCGTGGCTAAGAACTATTGAGGAGAAATCTGTTATCACTTATAGCAATAGTTAACTTCGATATGTGGTAGTCATAGTAGCTATATTCGGTGCTGGGAAACTAGTTTCATCAATTTAAGAATTCCTACTTACATGATCACCCTTGATCATATGTAGAAGCTTCTTCTGGTAAATCCCACTTGTAGGATTCTTCCTTGGATCTTGAATGGTGACTTTGACTTATATTATCCTTCGCAATAACTTTCTAATCATGTTATTTAGCATGGTTGCTTACTTCTATCTACTAGCTCCCGAATAGGGCACGCTTCCTTGCTCTACTACAGTTAACATATGATTAACAAGTCATGAGATTATGCTGGGAAGTTTCCTTGTGAAATCTTCTTAAAGTTGTGGCTCAACTTAAATTATCGGATACCAAAGGTCATAAGTAAAATCCAATTATTCTCAGCATTCTCGATTGACTACACTACTAGTTCAGATGCACGACCCTTATAAAGTTTCAAAAAGTTCCTCTTTGGAATTATAGGTAGGAGCTTCGTCTTAGAATTTCTTCTTTATAAGCTTTATTGCGGGTCTCAATGCGCGTTAGAAAAGTCTCAGATTGTCTTTTCTCCAAAAACTCTTAGTGCCCCTTATGAGTTTATTTCCTCAAATAGGATCAACTAGATAGGGAAAGAGGAAATAGCAGCTTTGCTTCCATATCGATTTGCAAGGATCGTACCTTGCCTATCTTCTTTATCTTAATAACATGGGGGTTCCTCATTTGATGTGATGTTATTTATTTCCCCGAATCTTTTAATGCTAACTTAAGAAGTCTTGCAGTTCCCAAAGTTATCGTCCCCATTAGTGGTTAGCCTCCATACAATGCATATCAGCCTTAGTGGTCAAATTCTATATCACTCTTCATTACTGAACCTTTTTACTATTTATCGCAATATCTTGTACCCAGGTGCGATCACCCAATGTTAGAGAAAGAATTAATAGTCTTGTCTCCTTGTTGGGTTACAACACTGAGACTTCCCAAAAGGTCACCCATATCAGTATTATTCTTACCCAAGCACGCTTAACCATAGGGTACTAATGGGATTCGGTACGTTAGCGCTACTATGCGCGTATCTAATCTAGCTTCGAGTATGAAGACTTAACGGACTTACCTCGATCTTGTATTGTAACTTAAACCAATATGGGACATATTTCCAAATCTTTCAATTTCATATTGGTGCATCCCCCAGTCTTGTTTAGGGTGCATCGGGTTGGTTACGCTTTTTACCGGTGAAAAGACCACCTAATTTGTTACCTAGTACAATCTCTTGCATGTACCATAATTTCATACTGATTAATAGGCCACTCGAAAATCGAGACTGCCTCTTTCTCTCTCTTGTAATATCCTATTATTTGTGTAGAAGCTTATCTTGGTCTTGGCTCGTTATGGCCTCTTATAACACTGCTATCTCGTCCCATCGGGATCCATTGCACACTCTGACTCCTTGTTATTCTTACCTGAATTTGAATACACTCCTTCTCAAGTTTCCCCCACTGATAACATTCATAATGGTGTCCATTGACGACCTTTACATCTCGCATTTCTCCTCCAGATAACTGCATCTCTTTACTAATGTTGAAAATAATCGCATCATATGGTGCTTATAATGACTAAGATTAATAGAGCCCCGGTGTAACCTGATCTTCCGATACCTCCTTTAACCTTAACGGATAAGGAATACCAAGCTTGCTTCATGTGCCGCCCTAACCTTCTAGTTAATAGGAAATATCCTGCCCTTACTTTAAAGGATGCTTTCGGGTTATTCATGTAACTTTACTTCATTTTCGCACCGTGAATAATCGCGCCTCTATTTTGATATAACGTGTAATTAGACGAATTCTTCAAAATTTGTTACAATTATAATAGCGTAAGTAAGGTTCACATACAAACACATAGTAGATGTAAAACCACTCAGCATAGTAGGATTGGCTAGAACTAAATTAGCCAATTCCTTATTCTGGTTTATCCCTAATTCTCGCCATGGCTCCTTCGGGTGTCGCTTCCTCCGTATTTATAGTGAAAATCTTTCCCGAACATTGCGGTCTAGGAGTCGGTGGTTAGTGGTCAAGGCATTCTCGAATCATATGTACTGGCTTGCCACATTTGAAACACGCATACCGTTTAACCAGGCAAGGTTTATTTCCGTGATTCTTCCCACACTTCGAACATCGTTGTTTGACCACTGATTCCTGTAGCTGCTTGCCCTCATATTCACTAACGTGAAATTGCTTCTTTGGTGGTGAGGCATATTCGAGTTCCTGGTTTTCAGGTGCTGGCCTTTTTCCATAAACATCAGATTGGGCAATCTCCAATTTCTTATTATAGTCTTCCACAAGTCTGCACTTGTTTACCAAAATAGGAAAATCCCTGATCTCCATTGGGCCTATTGCTACAAGGATATCTTCCCTTAATCCCCCTTCAAATTTGACACACTTCCACGCCTCATCTGGATTCCGCTGGTAGATGGTGGAGAATTTACAAAGTTCTTCGAACTTAGCAATATATTTTGAAACACTCATGTTTCCTTGTTGAAGCTTCATAAACTCCAATTCCTTAGCTGCCGCATCGATGCAGGGAAATATTTCTGATAGAATGCCTCTTTGAATATGTCCCAAGTGATACCAACGTGGGGTTCTGCCAACAGCCCTTTCGCGTCATTCCACCAAAACTCGGCGTCTGTTTCCAACATATAAGTGGCAAAGGCCACTTTCTGTTGATCGATGTGCCAAGACAGAAAAGATCTTCTCCATTGCTTTGACCCATTCCTCGGCTTTATCTGGGTCGAAAGCTCCTCGGAAACTAGGCGGATTTGCTTTTCTAAACTCAGCAAATTTAAGGTAATCCAAGTCTGCTCCTAGGCCATGTGGATTACCTCCATGGCTGGCCTCGGGCCGCCTACCCAACTGGTTCATCATCTGATGAGCTGCAGCGGCTTGCTCCCGCATTACTTGAGCCATTTCACGCATCGTGTCCATAAAATTAGCAGGATCTTCTGGAGTGGATCTATTTCGTGGCCTACCATGCCCTCTGGAAGCCATTAGTTCCTAGTCACACACAATAAAGCATTGAGTTGATCAGGCTCAACAGTAAGTTAAGTGTGACAGCAACCAATAACAATCACAGTTAGGCGATCATGCATATCTAATTTAATTTCCTATCCTATATCTTATCTAAGCAGATAAGATTAGTCGCATGACATTCTCTCATTTTCTAAAGATTCTAGAGTACACTGGAAACGTAGTCAGTCCAATTCCTCGGGTCCGGGGAGGATTGAACTGCTTTGATACCATTAATGTAACACCCTCCCAAGCACAGTACTATGCTTAAGTCATAGTACCACACCTGAGTCATTCGTTATTACTGAGTGGACCTCATCCGACAAAGAACTTCAGCCGTCTTCGGAAACTTCTACAATCTTCTGGAGACAACATGGAAATAGGAGTGAGAATTATAAAATTCTCAGTAGGATTCTCTAATTTTCATACATAGTGTCATCATGGTCGTCTCCAGTTTGCTTCGGTTTACTTTGAAAAAGGTGAACATGTCGCATTGCGCATCGCTTAATTTTACATTTCGAAAAATGTCTTATCCGAAGCAAAGTTCATTTTTACTGATATACTGGTCCTTTGGGAAAGTGTACACAAGATTAATTCATGAATAATACCATGGATAATAACTTCAACATATAAAACGCACATAGTATTAATCTACTGGGAACATAACATCTGTACCTAACTTAACTTGCACTTGAATTCATACATATACATGAAATTTTACTTTTCTTTCATTTGGCACACCTAGGCGTTACGTATCGCCGTCCCTAGGGTGCTTGGATCTGTCTACACTTGAGCGTTACGTATCGCCATCCTCAAGTGCAGCATCATACCATATTCCAGAGTATGATCGCCATGTCATACCCCATCAGAGCGTGATCGCCATGTCACGTTCCTTAGGAATATAGACTCATCATCATATCTTTGCATGCCACATTCCAGAGTATGATCGCCATGTCATACCCCGTCGGAGCGTGATCGCCATGTCACGTCCCTTAGGAATATGGGATCTTCATGCTATATTCCAAAGTATGATCGCCATGTCATACCCCATCAGAGCGTGATCGCCATGTCACGTTCCTTAGGAATATAGGACCTTCATTCGGCACTTACACTAGCTGGGTCATGCCATGCCTCATGTAAGTCCTACCCCTCATATTCTCACACTAGCTGGGTCGATGCCATGCCTAATGTGAGTGGGGTATATACTTAAATCTTTAGTCTTTAAGTCTTTACTCTTTAACCTTTACTGCCCTTGCGTAGCCTGGCCTTGGAGTGAGCTTGTCAGCTCAACTCGTGACCATTGTCACACCGACTCACCCATAAGGGGATTCACATCTTTATGTTCACACTTAATATACTTATATCTTTTCATTCTCATGCGTTGTCAAGCATAGTCATGCTAAATGTACTCATACATATGCTACATCAATATTTCTCATATATCTCATATCATACTGCTTCTTGATTTATTCTCATATATTTCATATCATAAATTCCTTGTAATTTAGACACTCATGGTCCCCTAGACTCCTGCCAGAATTCGCAAAGATAACGGATCAGGTCCGTTTCCCCATGAGTAGTGCTAGCTCTCACGGGCAAATCAGTCATAAAAACATAATCAACTTAACACATATATATCAATATCAAACTGGCCATCCTCAACTCAAACTTTATATGTTTCCTTAATACTTGTGAAATCTTCAATTGGGTCACTTTGTGAAACTATCACTTTGGCCATTCTGCTACCTTCTATTCGGTTTTGCCCGAATTTCATATGATCCACTTTTATTTCTATTCAACTCATTTAGATCTGAAATTTGAATATATCATAGCTCTATATGTCTACTTTCTAACCTCTTTGGTCCCATATCATTTTGATCCATATAACTCAAGATATTTAAATCTTATCTCAACTCGTTCAGTCACTAACCCGAGTTACACTCCTAGAAGTATAAATTCACTAAAAATCGAAACTAAGCTCAAATCATGCAAAATTGGTCTCATATTTAAGCTAACAGGACAACCTTTCATTGGCCACAAGTTTCACTCCATTTTCTTAAGTATACCTCGAGTTATAAGTCCTGAAATTCTACCTTTCTGAACTACTCTGTTTTGGCCTAGATTGGACATAGGACAACTTCCTCGAATCACTGGGAACAATTGGGACCATAACAAACTCGGAATCTTATGTTGGGGTGTTCCCCTGTGTGTAAGCTTTCTAACAAAATTAGTTTTACTCGATTTGGAGTTGTATAGGGTGAGTTATACCCTCCTCATGTCGCCCTGCTTGGATGAAAATCTTGAACCCTAGGTCAAACTTCAAAAATTCGTATCTCCCTCAATACTAATCCAATAACCTTATATCATATATCCATGGAAAGCCCTGAATGTCTACTTTCATCTAAAAATGGTTTCATCGGATTTGACCAGTTGTAGGCGGTGCTGTACAATCCGCCGTACGGACTGCCGTGGACTCCCTCACCAAGACAGCATCCTACTTCTCCACTCCTTCTAATCTTCTCCTTCTAATCATAATTCTAACTCAAAGTCTTCTATAAATTCAATCATAATTCATCATAATCCATCACAATACATCCAATAGTTCATCAAATACATAAAGAAGAGTACAATCTCATGCAATCATAGTGCAAGGAATTCAAGAATAGAAGTAGAATCCTACCTCTGTGGAGCAAGATTTGGCTAAGTGCTAAAACTTGGAGTGTTAGAACCTTGCTAAACTTGAAGGAGCAATGGAGTTGATTGAGAGAAGGGAAGGAGAAGAAGGCTGGGAAGGGGAATGTAAATCAGACCAAAATGAAGAGAAGAGTCTGATTTAAATACATGAAAGTTGTGGTGTTGATTGGTTGGAAATTTGTGGTTGAAGTTCGGCCATGTCTCTCACTTTTGTGGCCAATTTGCTCTCCACATCGCCCCAAGACTGGGATATGCTTTCGTCCTACATGAAACCGGAATTCGTCCCTATAATACTTTAAGTCGGAACTCGTGACCTTTTACATTGTTTGAAGCTGCCTACGGAGGTGGGAACCCGTACCATGTTGTTTGTGACTTGAGGAAATCTTGAATCAAGATCGGAGGTCGGAAATCATGCAGCTGACAATCATATAATCTCGGAACTCCCTATATGAACTTGGGAATGTCAATGCTGGACATAAAATCGGATATCGGAACTCGTGTGACTGGAAATCGGCTCAAGAATCCGAACTCGTGTCCATCCTAATTGAGTTCAACACTAAGGTCGGAACTCGGGAACCTCTATCTGAACTTGAAGCTACATTATGAGACCGGAAATCGGATACATTAAGCCGAATATTGGAAATCGGAAGCCTCTCATTTAACTCGTAACCATCACGTGAAGTTAGAAGTCGGATTGGACATGAAGTCGAAAATTGGGCAAAATGAACTCGGAACTCGAAAATAATCATCCTATTGAAATCCAAAGATGAAGTCGGAAATTGGGATTGATCAATCCTGATGACGAAGTCGGAACTTGGAAATCGGGATGTTACACACTTCTTTAGCAAGTATGTTATCTATTGACCATGGTGGCCGAAAAGTTGTAATTCCTTTTCTTTTAGCATGGTACTTGAATTTCTTTAGTGACTATGGTTTATCTTATATGGCCAAATATGGCTTACCAGTCCGATTGCTACTACATATATATATATGTATATATATATATATATATATATATATATATATATATAGGATGATTATTGATGATGGTTATGTATGTTGATGAAAGTATGAATGTTTATTTATGATTATATTTATTTGCCGCAATGCAAATATTTATGTATAAGATGCTTTGATTACATGTAACACTCTCTTAGGTACAATATTATACTTAAATCATAACATCACACTTAAGAGTTGCTACTAGTAAATTAGAAAACCTTGCTTGATTATTTATTGCATTTTCAAGAAAATAGTATAATACCTATTGTCCCAGTGCTAAGTAAATATATAAACTAGTAAATAGAAATTCCCTTATAATATTTATATCATAGTCACAATTATTAGGTTACATAGCCAGATTGCTAGTCTTGTATAACAGCCTTTCAAACTACATAAAAAAGCTTTACTAAGAGCTTTAACCAGCATAATAGCCATCTAGTGCTAACATATGTATATATTTGACATCAACCTTCAATAGCCAATCTAGTCTTGGTTAGATTCTTCTAGGATGGTCACCATCAAGATCCTTTGAGTTGTCTAGAAATAACATGGGAACACATGGGAATGAGAATTTTACGTTCTCAATAGACATTCGAAGCTATCAAACAATCAATGTTATTGTTGTCATCCCAACTGCTTTAGTTTATTAAGAAAAGTGTAATCTCATATACAGGGATTAAGATTTATTTATTAAGTTTAGAAAATATATCCTTCCGAAGTAGGTTAATTTTAGCTCATACATTTAGTTCAAGCATGGTGACAATCACACAATAAATAATGATGCTTGGTCCTAACAAATTAAGCTATTAAATAAAAGCAAATATGCTACATATTCACGAATGCATGACTTGGTGCACTTTCTTATTTACTTTCTTACTTAACATGCGCTTTTAATCTTTACCGTCCTTATATAGACTATTTTCGGACATGAGCTCATTCCATGACCACCATCACACAATAGACAAATAGATTCACATGCCTCTAATTAAAGGGATCTCATCTTTTAATTAACTACCTTCTATTAGAGGGATCTCATAGTCTTAATATAACTACCTCCAAATGGAGGGATCTCATATTCTCATATTCTTAGCTTGTATAATTTGTTCATACTTGTAGGGGAGGATACTTGATACACTTATACTCATGCTACATAGCTTGCTTTCAAAACATTCTTGCCGAAAATTCGACAGTATGACAGAGGTAATATGAGGGTTCCCAAAATTTACAACAGCAGATTCAATGGTCAGTCCACAGAAAAGAACAATTCGAACACATAGATCAAAATCTCAATCATATACATATTCATATAAGAAAGGAATGCCTCAATCAAAAGGATTCAAATGAATAGTAGTGCCATAACATATATATCAATATGGCAGTGAAACCAACATATATCCTTCATCTTTTTCAATAGTTTTAGTCCCATATAGTTTGGAGACATCTAAGTTAGGTTATAGGTAATGTAACTGCAAATTAGACTTAGGTTCCTCAATTCTACCCAAACTTGGAAATTACACCAAAATTTCATGTTAAACCCTTTTGATCTAAAATTCTACAAGAATATTGCTTTGTTAGTCTATTTTTAACCTCTTTACTCCTACTAAATTTTGATAAGTATAACTTCATTTATTCTTGTTTGATCTACTGCTCTCCTGTTTTGGGACAGACTTGGACACCTAAAAGTGAAAAATCACTAAAAATCCATTCTTTATCATTTTGCCCTGAAATTTTATATGCTTATACTTGCATGAACCCCCTACTTAATTTGGCTAAGTAGAGCTTTGAAGGTGGAAGTGGCATGCGAAAGGGGTTGAATCATGCTTTAAAAAATTTTTTGTACTTGATTACTTAAACAAACTTTCTCAAGTCTTTGGACTTGGACTACGGAAGCGTTTTACATTAGAAATAGAAGTTATTATATTCCCAATAACTTTGTTTGGCAATGAAAGATTAAACCCACAGAATAATACACAAGTTATAAAAATTATAAAGAGTGATAACGATAGAAGATCATACAAGGAAGTTTTATACTAGTTTGGCCAAATCACTTACTTACGTCCAGTCCCCAACAAACTAGTTGAGATTTTATGGCCATGAGTATTCTTTAATACAAGCTTCTCCAAGCTTGTAAGCAAGTAGTTTTTCCTAGCCTCTCCAAGCTAACCAAAATAAAGTAGTATTGACCAAGCCTCTCGAAGCTAACAAGATGAGTTGTATTGTCTCAGCCTCTCCAATCTAAAAACGACCACTAGTGAGTCAAGTTACAATCAAGGATATGAAGGTTTGTGTTTAATTAATGCTCGCACTAAATCACTCAAAGTATATAAAGAATTTGTTATGGAGTGAGTGACTTCTCACAAATCTCATTAAGAGAATATTAGCTATTACAAAGTAATGATCAGATGTTTCTCTCACGAGAAGTTACAAAAAGTAACTTTCTAGAAGTTCAAAAAGTAGAGAAAGATGAAAGCTTGTAAAGATTTTCAATCAACAAAGTTCCATCACTTCTTCTTCGTCTTCGAGGTTTATATAGGCTTCAAAATCTAGCTGTTGAGACTTCAGACCTTGAGCCCAAAGCTTTTTAGATCCATTGGTCTTTGACTAAAGAGAGAAGTAGGGTTTTCTTTATCAGCAAATAAGTACATCACTAAAGAGGAAAACTAACTATTTAGGTCCACCAGCTTTTCAAAGTGTCAGCGCTCCTTTTGGATCTTGTCTTATAAAGTTTGACCTTTAGAAAAAATCTATGAATCGTGTAGAATAAGCTTTGAGAGTAAGGTCTTCTTCATGTAGATTATCTTTCTAAAGTTCACTGTTCTAGTCAAAGCCTTTTAGACAGATCATCCTTCCGATGTTCTTATGATCTTTGTAATGGCTTGATATCCTTCTAATGACTTACAATTATCCTTCTAATGCTTCTTGATACGCCTTTAGTGAAAGAATTTTTAAGACTATAGTTTCTCTTGTAACAAGGGTTCATTCCTTAGGATTATATATATGAGAGATATAAGAGCCTTTTGAAAAGTTTATTTCGAAATGAAGTTCTGTATGGTCCAATTCTCTTCAATGAGCATTTAGTATGATCTTGTGCTAATCAAGACAAACACTTGAAGAAACCATTAGTCCTTACAAAAAATTTTATTAAGGTATATTTCAAATCACTTAGTGGCTTTTGAAGGGTATTGAAGCTTACAATCTCCCCCTTTTGGATGATGGCAAACTAATACTTAAGATAAGTTTTTATTTTAAATAAAACTTTGAAAGCACATAAGCATGCATATGGTTTGTGTTAATTTTAATCTTTTATTTGAAAATATACCTTTTGAAATTAATCACAAATTGTTATGTTATCCAAAAACTTCAAGATAGTATTAGGATATTATTGACCATTGAGAATATTTTGAACTATACTATTAGAGAAAAAAAGGGTAAAAGATTAAAGATACATAACGTATGAGAATTGTAACTTATCAATTAGAGCATGTCAAATATCAAAGCAATAAAATGAGCAATAAAACTGTGATATATATCACAACAAACATGCATAATCAGATATCAAAAATATTAGAGCATAAATTGTCAGAGCATTAATAGAATGATTAAAGCAATAACAAAGCAGAAATATCCTAAGATAAATATCAAAGCAAAAAAAATAAATGACTATAATCAGAAATATAATAATCCCTTCAACAAAAGAAATTGCTTTAAAAATGCTATGAATGCGAAATGTAAAATACAAAAACATGAGTTTTATGCTTTACAAATTTTAACATCCTAGCTCCAGTTCCAGCTCAACCAAAGCTTTTCTCTTTTTCTCCCCTATTTGATATCAACAAAAGTTAAGTAGGGATCATGTAAGACCATCATTGATGAAAAGATTTATAATTTCTATTGTCTACTTTCAAAGGCTAACTCCAATTGTAGAGAGTGCTGCAAAGCCTAAAAGTTGATGGTTCAGATTTAATCCAACACCCAAATGTGAATTAGGCTTCCTTAGCCCAATTAAGATACAACCATGGGCTAATTGGACCTCTTTCACACACTCTTAGCTACGCCATCACCTCATAACTGAAGATCATTATTTTGGTTCTAATCTTGGATATAGAAAGGGAATTAGAGGTTAATCCAAGGAGGAGTGCTTACACACTTTAGAGCTTTTGCAAACTTTTGCACACTTTGCCATTTTTGCCTTTTAAAGCTTACACTTGGCTAGAAATCCTTGTTTTGGAGAGGCACATGGTAGCTTGAAGCTAAGGCATTCTTGGAGTTTGGAAAAAGAGAAAATTCATCATCTTAGATCATATCCTCCTTATCTCTCTTGTTCTCTCATATTTATGATTTTTATTTCTTCACTGATTATGAGTATTATATTCATAAGTGCTAACTCTCTTATGTTAGGGTAAAGATATAGTCTTTATGAATGATGATATATTGACTTTTGTTTCAATTAATATGAATCTTATCTATTTCAATTGAGTTTTTATTTTTGTACTTAATTCTTTCCTTGGCCTAATCATCCATAGGGATGATTCTAGAGTTATGGAGATTGAGAGAAATCTAGGCACACACTTGGAATATGAAATAAAAATCATTATTAACCTGTTTGTCTATGAGTAGTGTGGGATAATCATGGAATATAGGTCAACAGGAATCACAGAGCATCTATGCCTCTACCTTAGGAGTTGAAATACTTTAATTAATCGAGTGAATTAGTATGCAATAGGAATATGGTACTAATTAATAAAGGATCCCTTCCTTTCAATTAGATAGATAGATTTAATCAAATTCCAGGAAGTTAATACCCATCAAGATCTATGTGAAATAAGATCCTAGGGCTCATCTTCATTGATTTTCTATATTCTCATTGCTATTATATTTTTCTTTTAATTGATTTCTTATTTCTCTGCATTCAAATCACTCTTTTGCACTCTCAGCATCCTTTGGTTAGCTTAGATAGTTTTTAATTAGTAATTGCAGTAGTTGGTTTAATCAATCCTCATGGAAACAATACTCTACTTACTATTTTATTATTTGATTAGCCTAGCACACTTGCTAATATTATGGATAAAAGAAATAAGACACACAAAAGAAAACCCCATCACCTACAAAATTAGTCAGTCAATTTAGATCTTTTTGGTTATTTCCTTTTTGGTTGTTTGGTGAGGAAAGGAAATGTATGCTAGAATTAGAGCCATCTTATTGCAGATAACCTATATTTCTATAATGATAATAGCTAAATTGACAAACTTAGCCACTTTGATCAGAGACAACTTTAGGGTGGATAAAGTAAGAGTAAGTAGGAAAATCATTATCCATCTTATCTATAATGAAGCTAAGGTCAATGGATGTAAGGGAGGTCTCACTATTAGGAAGGCTAGTCAAAGCGAACTTGCAGTAATGTTAGCAGCTCTTTAGAAACAACTTGGAACTGGGAAACAAAAGGAGGAGTAGCTGACGGGGTCTTAATAGCATAAGTTTGGGGGACCCTAGTAGTAACAATAACAATAACCTTAGTCACTTTTTGCAAAAAAAAAAAAAAACAAGCAGTTATTCATCCAAATAAGGTTATGAATATAAAAAAAGACAAAAACCCACCATCTTGGTCCCTAATAAAAATTACGAAGAACAAATTAGTTCCTCAGGATTTAAAAGTCTAACAATAGTCCCTCACCATTAAAAAAAAAAAGGTGATAAGTTAGTCCCTCCCATGAGCTTTGCATAAATTCTAAGCACTTCATTGTCTCATTTTGGTTTTCATTAGGGATCAAATTTGGATACAAGTGATTTCTTCAGGGACTAATTCGTCCTCAAGATTGCTTATCGATTAATGATGAGTTCACGGAGGAACTAATGTATCCCTATTTTTTGAATGGTGAGGAACTATTGTTAAACTTTTAAATCTCGAGAGACTAATTTGTCCCCCGCAATTTTCATCAAGGACCAAAATGGGATTTTTGTTCAAAAATAAGGGGATATATGATTACTTTAGTAGTCAATTTGGGATTGACTAATAGTGTCTTCGGAGCATGTGAAGGTATGGGAGTTAACATGCAATCCTATAATATTGTGGTTTTGGAAAATTTAATGCTAAGATTATCAGGCATCAAGCTAAAAATGGTTGAAACTTCATCATCATCAACATGCAATCTTATAATAACTGAGATATCAAGCAATGTAGGGCTAATCATGGCAAAGATGAAGAGAAAGTCATTGACAGAAGCACTTCAAAAGCTAAGAAGGCAAAGAGGAGCTTAGGGTTCTATAGGACATCTTTCTTTGACAACATAATCATGTCAAAAATGGCACACTTCTTTCAATCATTACTTTGTCTTTGACCACTCGTTCCTACTGTGCAACTTACTAAAGAGAAGAAAACAACTAGCCTAAAAAATTTGCTGAGCACTTAGAAATGGAGAACCACTCAACTGCAATTGGCAAGTCAAGCTCATTTAGCTTAATGAAATGCTCTTGGTTTAGCTTCCTTTCAATTGGGTCAGTTTATACAAGTCCAAGGACAAAGGTATGATTCTCATGAATAAAGGGAATCAAGCATGATTTGCTAGAGGCTCTGATTTTCTTACAATTGGTGGAGACTAATAGGGTAAAACTAGCTAGAGGACTTCACATCATTAGATGGGAGTGGCTTTGGTTCTTAGAATCTAAAGCAAAGGCCTTGTAAGAGCTTGTTTTGTAACATCCTCCCAAGCACAGTACTATGCTTAAGTCATAGTACCACACCCTGGAGATGTTACTGTTACCTGAGCGGACCTCATCTGACAGCAATTTCAGTCGTCTTCGGAAACTTCTAAAATCATCTGGAGACAACATAGAAATAGGAGTGAGAATTATAAAATTTTCAGTAGGATTCTCAAATTTTCATACATAGTGTCATCATGGTCGTCTCCAGTTTGCTTCGGTTTATTATAAAAAAAGTGAACATGTCATGTAAACTGTTTGATTCCACAGTTTGAAAAATACATTATCCGAAGCAAAGTACATTTTATTCATACACTTGTCAACTCATGAATTATATTATGAATGATAACTGGAACATAAATAGAGTATAATAGCATCAATTTCCTAGAAACATAGCCTCTACTCATAACTTTACTTGTACTTGAATTTATATATATACATAAATTTACTTCTCTTTCATTTGGTACTTACACTAGATGGGTCATGACATGCCTCATGTAAGTTCTGTCCCCTGTACTCACACTAGCTGGGTCGATGCCATGCCTCATGTGATTGGGGTGCTTGCATATACTTTAATCTTTAGTCTTTAGTCTTTTACTTAGCACACCTAGGTGTTACGTATCGCCGTCCCTAGGGTGCTTTTACTGCCCTTGGGTAGCCTGGCCTTGGAGTGAGCTCGTCAGCTTCACCCGTGACCGTCGTCACACCGACTCACCCACAAGGGGATTCACGTGCCTCTAGTCTTGGAGGGATCTCATTCTGGTCACGTGCCTCTAGTTGAAGGGATCTCTTCTGGTCACGTGCCTCAAAATTGAGGGATCTCATCTGACCACGTGCCTTCAACATAGAGGGATCTCATCTGACCACGTGCCTCCAAGGTAGAGGGTAGCTGCCTTCACAGGGAGGGATTCAAGTGCAACTGCCTCCAAGTGAAGGGATTCATATCTTTATCATTTAACTGCCTTCACAAGGAGGGATTCAATTAACTGCCTCCGAGTGAAGGGATTCACATTTAATGTACTCATGGCTTTTCATTCTCATATAAGGTCATGCATAGTCATATTGACGGCACCTATACATCATTCATTTTCATATGTCATTGCACACATGATCTTCATGTACATATTCGTAACGTATAAAGGCTCGTAGCCTCTTTACCATTCTACCAACACTCATACATATGCTTTGTCCTTTACTTTCATATATCTCATCTCATACTTATGTCATTGAATATAGGGTTTCTATATACCTATTCATACTCTAATTCATCCTTGCATGTAAATATTCCTAGTCTCATAGACTTCTGCCGTAAATCCGGCAGCATGACGGATCAACTCCGCCTCCCCATGAATAGTGCCAGTTTACATAGACAGTTCAGTCATAGTAATATAATCAATCTATTCATATATATGGATCAATATAAAACTGGCAATCCTCAACTCAAACCTTATATGTTTCACTAACACTTGTAAAATTATCATTTTGGCCATCCTGCCAATTCTATTCGGTTCTGCCCGAATCTTGTATAATCCACCTTTATCTCTATTCAACTCATTTAAATTTAAAATTTGGATATGTCATAGCTCTATATGTCTACTTTCTAACCTCTTTCGTCCCATGTCATTCTGATTTATATAAATCAAGATATTCAACTTTTACTTCAGCCTGTTCAGTCACTAGCCCGAATTACACTCCTGGTAATATAAATTCACTAAAAATCGAAACTAAGCTCAAATCTTACGAAATTGGTCTCATATCAAAGCTAACAGAACAACATTTCATTTGCACAAGTTTCACTCCATTTGCTTAAGTACACCTCGAGTTATAAGTCCTGAAAGTCGACCTTCCTGAACTACCCTGTTTTGGTCTGGATTAGACATAGGATAACTTCCTCGAATCACTGGGAACAATTGGGACCATAACAAACTCGGAATTTCATACTGGCATGTTCCCCTATGTATAGGCTTTCTAACAAAACTGGTTTTACTCAATTTGGAGTTGTATAGGGTGAGCTATACTCTCCTCATGTCACCCTGCTCAGATGAAAATCCTAAACCTTAGGTTAAACTTCAAAAATTCGTATCTCTCTCAATACTAATCCAATAACCTTATATGATATATCCATGGAAAGCTCTAAATATCTACTTTCATCTAAAAATAGTTTGATCAGATTTGATCGATTGTAGGCGGCGCCGTACACTCCGCCGTACGGACTGCCGTGGACTCCCTCACCAAGATAGCATCCCACTTCTCCACTCCTTCTAATTTTCTCCTTCTAATCATAATTCTAACTCAAATTCTTCTATTAATTCAATCATAATTCATCATAATCCATCATAATACATCCAATAGTTCATCAAATACATAAAGAAGAGTACAATCTCATGCAATCATAGTGCAAGGAATTCAAGAATAGAAGTAGAATCCTACCTCTTTGGAGTATGACTTTGCTGAATTGGAGTTTGGATTGACGGAACCTTGACCAAGCTTGGAGATTTGATGGAGTGGGTTGAGAGAGGAAAAGAAAAGAGAGAGTTGGAGTGAGGTATGCAACGTGAGAGAAAAATCTGAAGAAGAGAAGGAGAATGTGTTATATAAGCATGAGTAGTAGTTAACTTGGAAGGTTTTGATTGGCTGAATTTCTTGTGGACAAAAATTTAGCTACATCTCCCTTTTAGTGGAACTCACCGCCATACTATTTGAAATCGGAACTCGCCTCTATTCTGCTTGAAGTCGGAACTCATGCCATATTTAATTGAGCTCGTAGCTAAAGCCAGATATCGAAACTCGTCCCTTCTACATTGCTTGAAGTTGAAGCCGGATGTCGGAACTCGTATCATGTTGTTTGTGACTTGAGGAAATCTTGTTTATGTTGAGACTTGGAATCAAGGTCAGAGGTATCAACTGATCTCGGAACTCCCAGTTCAAAGTCGGGACTCCTTGTAATAAGATCGTATATCGGAACTCGTGTGTGTTGTGGAAATCAGCTCAAGGATTCGAACTCGTGTCCACCCCAATTGAGTTCAACACTAAGGTCGGAACTCGGGAATTCGAGTCACATTTCCAAACTTAAACTCGGAATTCGGTATCTTACATTTGATGATATCGGAAACCGTGTATAAATGCCTTTGAGACATGAAGTCGGATACCGATGAATCACGTTCATATTGTTCGGACTCGAATGTTAAACTCGGAAGTTGTAGAAGTAATCCAGATGAAGTCAGAAGTCATAGATATAGGTGAGACGAACTCGGAAATCGGAAAATATCATAAGATGAAGTCGGAAATTGTGCAAGATGAACTCGGAACCCGTAAATAATCCATTCTATCTGAAATTCGAAGATTGAGTCGGGGATGGGATTTGATCAAACTTGGAGGTGGGATTGGATGTCCGTTGTTGGAGTTGAATAACGTTGGAATTCGAGAAAATGTGTATAAGGAGTTTGGAAATCGGGACGTTACATGTTTGGTTACACTTTTAGGGTCTCTAAAAGTACTTTTATTCATATAAGAATGAGATTATATAGTAACTCGACTTATTTGGTGTAATATCTCCACTTTCTTAAATAAATAATAATAGCAATCTTAAATTATTTTCCTTAGGTAGTGTGAGAATTTCTCAGGCAGTGTATACACTGACAATCCTTACACTTAAAACTATAGGGTAGCGTAACACTGCCATTGAGATTATGGCGCTACCATATGTTAAAAATTAGAAAACTACAAAGATACCCTTATGAACTTTTGTTATTTGTAGGGTTTCCTAGAACTTTAAAAAAATTTCACTTTGACCCCACAAGCATATTTCCATAAGGACCATAGATTTTTTAAGAAAATAACATCTATGTCCTTTTATCCATAGAGTTAGCAGAATAGGGCTTTAAGCGGAGTAAAATCACATGGTGAAACCGTAGAAGTTTAAGTCTTGACCATTTGAGCCATGGGAGTAGTCAAGTGTGAAATGATATTGCCCCTAGACTTGCTCAAATTTATGAAAATACCATTAGTTACGAAAACCAAACAGAAATGCTAAAGGATTTATAAAAAAGTGAAAATATAACAGTTCAAAGAAATGGTGCGATTGATTTGCACTGCTAATCAATTTATCAGAAAAATAAGAATAATTAGGGATAATTACAAATACTAGAGCCACAGGAAATTTAGATTGTTATGTAAAATACTATGAGAAATTATTTAGTATAATATCCGAAAATATTCTATCATTTTTTTTTTAGCAAGTTGTTTGGTTTTATAAACTACTTGAGATTAATCAGCATTCGATTAAATATTTACTTAGAGCCAATTAAGTATCATTTCGAGAAATCAGATATGAGGGAATTAGATTGAAAGCATAGGAAACTTCATAGGATTTTTCCCAAATCGATTTACCAATTTAAAGGAAATCGGCAAGATTTCGGTAAATTAAACTGTCGGAGCCGAATCAATAGAAATTATATTGTGAAAAACCCCTGAATCAAGTGGCCAAGACTCAGCCACTTTCTCCCCTAAATGTGGCACCACTCGTGTGATGAGGGAGAGAAGAAACTTAGAGCAACCCTCACCACTCAAGCACCATCCAATCATCTTCATTCCTTTTTCAACAAACACATAAATTCCATCCTTCTCCCATGAATATTTTCGGCTTCCCCACAAATAAATGCAGACGAGCCTCATTTTCCCACTTCCCTTCATCTTCTTCCACTTTCTTTCATCCCCAAGCTCAAGCCCCAACCATCAACTTCACTCCAAGATCAAGTTCCGCCAAGATTTCACACCACCAAGGTAGGAATTTCAACTTTCTCCTTTTTTTCTTTGATTTGGGGCTGCCTAAAGTCCCTTATTCATCTATGATTATGATGTTATGAGGGGTGGGAATGATGAATTAAGATTGGTTTAAGGTGTATATATAAGTTTGAATTGAAGATTAGGTGGATTGATTACTGGAAAACATGAATTCAAGAAGAATTCAAGAAGTTGTTAGGGTTTTCCCCTCGATGATCCATACGACAAAGTGTATAGCTCCACCTACAGATGTTTAAATTCAATGAAACTATTTGTATGTGAAACTAGACACTTAGAGCTTTCCAACCATATAAAATATAAGGCCATTGGATTAGTATAGAATTAGTTATGAATTTTTGAAGTTTAATTTGAAATTCTAGATTCTCTTCTGGGCAGTATGAGTTTCGAGAGGTGTAACTCACCCTACAAAACTCTAAATTGAGTGCAACCAATTGGCTTTGAAAGCCAACATATAGGGAAGCATCCCGTAAAAATTTCAGAGTTTGATTTGATTCTAATTATTTCCAGTAATTCAATGAAGTTGCCTTAAGTCCAAATTGGACTAGAAGAGAGTAGTCTAGAAGGGTCAATTTACAAGGCTTATAATTCAAGCCAACTTATTTCAAATAAAACCTTTCCTATTAGCTTTAATTTGTTATAAGTTTTGTATGATTTCATCTAGTTTCCTATTTTTAGTGAATTTTTACTTCTAAGAGTGCAATACTAGCTAGTTGTAGGGCAGATAGATATAAACTTTGAATAACTTGAGCTACATAAATCAAAATGAGATGGGACTAAAAGGCTTGGAAACTAGACACATAGCACCACAACATATTCAAAATTTAGGCCCAATTGAATTGAATAGAAATTATGGTGAATTTTACAAAATCAGCGAAATTGAGTAGAATGAGCAGAAAATCTAAGTTATGTATTTATGTTGACATATTATATGATCGATACTATTATTATAAAACTTGATGCTCTATGTTGGTTTTGTTGCTTGATTGATCCTTCTGATAGTCTAGCACTATTATAGGGAAACGGACTCAATCCGTTATGTTGCAGAATTTTCGGCAGGAGTTTATGAGGACTTATATTATGAATAATTATGCTAAGATTATAAGGATACATGTGTTCATATGAATGTCATGTCTATAAAAATCATGCATGCAAATAGGATTGAAGAATGATATGAGATATATACATAAACGCATAGAGCATTCACGTGCATAATCATATTCAAGAGGTAGTAAAAGATTAAAAGGACTTGCAAGAAGGATGTACTAAGCTACCACCTGAGGCATGGCATAGACCTAGCTAGCATGGGCTAGAGTGGTATTGTCTAAGACTTGGGCCAGCCCTCGACCAGATTTAAGGGGAATAGACTGGTGTGAAAGTCGGAAAAAGTAAACCCATCACTCATGTATAGGTACGAGCTCGGACCTAAAAAGCAGGCTATTACCCAGGGGTAAAAGAGGCCATTCACCTCTGAGGGACCAAGTACAGAAGAGCAAGATCAAGTTGCAAGTTAAAGAAAGATATGAATTAAGTCAAGTACAAGTATCTTCATGTGCATCTCTAATTCTCTCATTATATCATAATGTTATTATGATTTTTATTGAAGTATGTTACACTATTCTTATTTCTATGTCTGTCACATAATATGCCAAGTGGTTGTTAAAATATAACTCGCTTCGAGAAAAATATTTTCAACCTAAAATTGAATCACTACTTGCGTATATGTGCTCACATTTTCATAAGAAACTGAAGCAGCTGGAATGTTTATAATGGCACTGTATGAGTGATAGTTCGAGTTTACCTACTGAGAACCTTAGGTTCTCACTACCTGCTTGTATATTTTTCTTTTCCATAAACATTCCAATGCCAAGGCTAAGATTTAATGATGAGACAAAAATTCCGAGGAATTCATCATGCAAGACTCAGGCATAAGTCAGCTCAGGAGAACATGGAGACCGGCTAAAGTCAGTGAGAGCGACAGCTATAGTGCAGAAGTAGTTTCTATGTATAATGTTAGCTACAAAACTTTTTCTTAAAGTGTAATTATTTTATTCTATATGTATCATAAATGACGAAATTTATAAACCATTATTCAGTAATATGATATGCAGTTAAAGGGCTGTATATTATACTTTTTGTATTTTAAAGATCTCCTAGTACAGTAACAACCTCTTAATATAACTCATGACTCGAGCATGGCTTACGTGATAGAGCGTGTTATATTTGGCAATTTTTTTATGCCACTAAAATTACTTTTCAAGTAATTAAAAATACATTTGGAAAAAGAATTCTTAGAGTTACTTTTTAATCTAGAAGAAGTACTCTTGAGAATAAATCTTACTATTACTCTTACATTAACAACTAAAAGTAATATTACTTTATCATATCTAAATAAAAATCATTCTGTTAAACTTAGTTTTGACATACTCAAACTAAACACAAATTAATTCTTTTAAAAGTAATTCTTCTAAAAAAATTCTTTCAACTCAATTCTTTCAAAAGTAATTATCCCAAAAATTAAACCAAACATATAATAAATTGTAAAAAGAAGCTAAGAGAGCAAAAGGTAATCAGAAGTGAAGAAATTTGGAAGGAGAAAGTGGACATGGAGTAATCTCCACTCGAACTTAAAAGAGAATGGAAAGTGGGAAAATTTTATTTTTGAACAAGATTAGTTAATAGGTTAGTCATCATTACCCGCAAAAGCTATACACACAGCCAAAATTGATGGTTCTCAACTAGCTATGATCAGTCAAATTAGAGAATTTTTAGGGACATGCAAAAATTCAAATTTATTATAAAAGTAATGGCAAAAGAGAATAGAAAAAGAAGAGGAAGAGAGAATTCTATTATTGATATTCTCAAGGGAATTGTCATACATGGAGCATCCAAAGGGCTATTTATAGCTAAAGGATGAGAGATACAATATATGATTGACTCGCGCGTCGTAACACGAGCAAATTAAACCGAATAGCGACTATAGTATAGTAGCCAACTCGGATCGTTTCCCAAAGATGAACACACTATTTGATCAGAAAATTCAGGGGGGTTTTTATAACAAACACTTAAAATGCAATACTGAATTCCAAAGCAAACAGAAAACAAAAAGGCTAAACCGAATTAAAATTCTAATCCAAGACACACAAGAAGATAGCAATCAACACTCAATCATTGGATTCAAATGTACATGCACACTCCAATTCGATGATTTATTTTAGATTCAATTGAAACCTCAAATCAAACCTAGCATTCAAATGAAAATCTCCATGCATTCAACTAATCACTCAAGCCATTCAGTTTAGAGACCTCTAAAACCGAATTGATTTTGGATTAGCTTCCAAACCAATGCTCTCATCTCATATTCAGAACCGAAATATGAATCACACTCTTGAACAATCGAATCACATATATCAACCGAATTATACATGATTTGATTGACTCTTAATCAACATGCATGAATGAAAACCTCCAATTCAATTACGAGATTAAGAAGAAGAGAAGAGGAGTGAAACCGAAATTGGAATTTCCATGTCTTGATGCACCAATCCTCAAGAGCTTGAGTGCTTCTCTTGATGCCTTGGATCAGAGGAGGATCACCCCTCCATTAATGGAGGAAAACGCAAAAGAGAGGAAGAGAGAAAGAGAGAAAGAGAGAAAGAGAGAAAGAGAGAAAGAGTTTTTTTATTCCAAAGAAGGTCAAAAAGTCTCTGAAGCATAATCAGAATTTCTATATATACCTCTAATTAAAAGTCACTAATTACTTAATTAAAATAATCCTCTTTTCCTAAGCTAAATTTGGATAGCTCAATTGCCCAATTTGGATACTTAGAGAGAAAGTTGTGCCCAAAACAAGTTGAGTGGGCTCTCTTAGACTCAGCAGCGACTTCCAACACGTTTTTGGGCCTCATAACGGTTCTTCTTGGCTTAGTGTTCTGAACATAAAATGAAGCCCTGGATGTTAGCTTTCCAATGCCACCGGAATGGGCTCAATTGAGTCCCTGTAGCCCAAGATATGGTCCAATCATTGAAGGCTGCTCAGAAACCGCGCCCAAACGCTTCAGTTCAGTTCCGAGCCCAATTTCGGCTTTAAGATCTCAGAGTTAGCCCTTGCCCTCTTCATAGAAATTGTAGCTCTATCTCTTAGCTTTCCTACAAATCAAGAAGCATAATAAAATGAGGTATAGAGCTCAAGATATGATCTAAACACTGAAGCAGGTCAAACTAACCGAAATGTTGCAAAAATTAACTAAGTCTCACTAAGATCCAAAGAAAGGAAAATGATCTAAACTCAACCAATTAAGTGCAAAGGAGGATTAATGAGACAAGTATGAAGGATAAAAATAGTATAAAAATCCAATTCATCAATGATCAAATAATTAATTCTATCTAATCAAATCCTAACTAAATTAGGATAAAGATATAGACATCTACATTCAAATTCAAATAATATTTCATAACACTCCTCTTTGGATGTCCATTAGGGATATGCCTCATTAAAACCTTACTAAGAAAAAACACTTTGGGAAAAAATCTTAGTGAAGCAAAAAGAGTATAATATCCTCACAATGGAGACTGCCTCGTTAAAAAACTTATCAAGGAAAACCCAGTGGGACAAAAACCTTGATTAAGGAAAAAAGAGTATAGTATTTCTCCACCTCTTCAGAGCATCATTTAAGGTCTTGGAATTGTCACATTCCAATCTTGTGTACTAGTTTCTCAAAGGGAGAACTAGGTAGTGACTTGATAAATAAGTCTATACATGCTGTATTGTCCTCGTATAAAGTTGTGGGGGATTTTTTTCCTTATAAGATTATCCATATGACACTTGAATATATTGATCTATTGCTTTCCTCGTTTAAATAACTTGTTTGAGACCTGCATTAATGTGGATCTAACAAATATCTTGTATCTGCCAACTAATTGTAACTTGGATTCATATGAATAAAATAATACTATGTCAATCATTCCATGGAGGTATCGAAGGATATGTTTAATTTCATTCCAATGCCTTTTGGTTGGAGAGGAACTATATCTTGCTAATACACTTACAGGAAATGTTATACTGGGTCGTGTATTATTGGCAAGATACATAAGTGCTCCTATAGCACTAAGATATGGTAATTCAAGACCAAAAATTTCTTCATTACCTTCCTGAAGACAAAATGGATCCTTATTCACATCCAATGATCTTACAACCATTGGGGGTACTTAATGGATATCCATATAAAATCTCTTAAAGATTTTCTCTGTGTAAATTGATTGATAAACAAATATTTCATTCATCAAATGCTCGATCTATAGGATGAGGCAAAATTTTGTTCTTTGAGGACTTTTTATCACAAACTCTTCTTGTAGATTTTCTATAATTATGGGAACTTCTTCAAGAATCCCAATAATATTTAAGTCATCAACATACACAGCAATTATAATGAATCCAAATGCAGATTTCTTTATATAAACATAGGGGAAAATAGTATCATTCTTAAACCCCTTCTTGATCAAATACTCATTTGAGATGGTTATACCACATCCGTCCTTATTGCTTTAGACCATATAAAGATCTTTGCAACTTGATTGAATAGATTCCTTGGGAACATTTATTAGACGTTGATATCTTTAATCCTTCAGGGATTTTCATATAGATATCAGTATCTAATGAACCATATACTAGGGAATACATCTCACCATAATCTATATCAGGTCTTTGTGACAAAACTTATGCTATAAGTTGAGCTTTATAGCGTATAATCTCATTTTTCTCATTTTGTTTTCTCACAAATACCCATTTGCATCCCATAGATTTTACACCTTCTAGTGTTTGGACTACAAGTCCAAAGACTTCACATTTTGTAAGTGAGTCTAATTCAGCCTGCAAGGCTTCTTTCTATTTTGGCCAATCATCTCTACGACGATTCTTGGCTCAAGATTCTCATTTTCATGCATAATATTTAGCACTATTATATGCAAATATATTGTTGACAATAATTTCTCATCAGTTCCATATTTTTCCTGTAAAGACGTAGTTTATTGAGATCTCATCATCTTGATTACTTTTCAGGTACCTAAACGTCTTCTGGCATTTCAATTATGTCAAAAACTTGGACTAAAGGAGGAGTCCTCACTATTTTTCTATCCTCTTCTACAAGAAGAGTATCACTATTAGAATCATTTGCCTCCATAAAATTACTTGCCCCATTTCTTTTTCAAGGATTTTTATTTATGGAACTAATTGGGCTACCATGCTTCTGGCGTGTAATTGTCCAACAGGGACATTAATTGAATTAGGGCATTTTTAGTTAACATATAGGATCTATCCTTTTCGTATTAGGAAATACATCTGGCAACTCATGCCATTCTTTGCAAATGTATAATACTTTGAACTTCTAGTTCACTTTGCCTTATTCGAGGATCTATATAGAGTAAAAATGATGCATTCCAATTTACTTCATTTTTCAGCTATTTACTCCTTCCTCCTAATGTTGGAAACATTACCAAGTTGGCATTCCACAAACTGAGCCTTAAAGCCATCTCATTTGTATTTCCAGAAATTAGATTTTAAAGAGAGAGAGTCATATCCAACATATATTCCCAATTTTCTTTGGGGTCCCATTTTGGTGCAAAAATGTAGGGCAAACATATATCGCACATCTAAAAATTCTTAAATGGGAAATATTTGGCTACTAGCCAAAAGCTAATTATAGGGAAAAGAATTGATGGCAACTTGTTTGCCTTATATCAATAAGTGCTGCAGCATGTAAAATAACATGCACTCAAGTAAAATTTTGGGAGATTGGTTCTCATAAACATTGGTCTAGTAACCAATTGAGGCATTTTATAAATGATTCTAGCAACCCATTATGTATATGAACATAAGCAACTCAACATTTATATCACTGGCCATATAATAAGCATTAAAAGCTTAAAAAGTAAATTCACTAGTACAATCATGATGAATTATTTTGATTGGATTATCTAGAAATTGTGTTCTTTGTTGAATAACTTGCACAAGTAATCTCGCAAACTCCAAGTTGCGAGATAATAATAAGCACACATGTGGCTATTTCATAGATGCATTTATTAAAATCATAAAATATTTGAAAAATCTACATGGTGGATGAACTAGTCCACATATATCACTTTAAATTCCTTCTAGGAATTTAGGAGATTCAAATCCAATCTTTGCTAGTGATAGCCTTACAAGTAATTTAATTTGAGAACACGCAGCACAAGAAAATTTATAAGATTGAATAATCTTCTAGTTCTTCAATGAGTGCTCACATGAGTTTTCAATCATTTTTCACATCATTATTGCTCCTAAATATCCTAACTAATCATGCCAGATGATAAATTAAATCATTTGGGTTAGTAAACTTCTAGTTTATGATAAAATATGTTCAATTGTACTAATATTAGTTAGTAAACTTCTGGTTTGCTATAACATGTACTCAATTGTACTATTATTAGTATAATATAGATTGGAAGAAAGTACAAGTAATTTCTTTACTACAACTTTGTTTCTCGGAGCATAAATTATAATATGGAGATACTCGTTACTTCCTTTACTCTTCATCTCAATATGATATTCATTTCAGTGAATATCTTTAAAACTCAATAAATTTCTTTAAGAAACAAGATTATAGCACTTTTGGAGCTTATGCATATATTAAAATCAATAAGTTTATTCAGGAAACAAAAAATAGTAGCTCTTCCGGAGTTAATAAGTTTCGTTAGGAAACAAAATAGTGGCTCTTCCGGAGCTTACGAATATATTAAAACTCAATGAAAGTTTATTCAAGAAATAAAATAATAGCTCTTTTGGAGCCTTCAATCATCAAATAATCGTATTAATATATATCTTGCTTTTAAGAATAGTGTACATACTTGTACTATCCAGAAGACAAATATTTATACTATTCATCTTGATTATTTTCTTTAAAGAAATATATCAATATGGAACATGAGAATTATAATAAAAAAAGAATAAATAAATATTGAGTGCACTTGTACATGAGTATTCACATAACATTGAATAATAGCAAAATATATGTACATATATACAATAGCACTATCAATATTATCAATTTACATTAATCGACGTAAATTTAAATCTCAAGTTATATTCATGTAAATCAACGATTTTTGTTCCTCCATATCTCAAAATCCTTAAAATTTTAAAACTTGGATTTAAAAACACTTATCAACAATAGGAGATTATCAATGACTTAGATTTAAAAAGAAAAGTAAGAATTTGAGATTCGTAAGAATGTAAAGTTGAATTTAAAAGCATATTAACAATTTAAAAATTTAAATATAGTAACTCTAATTGATACTTGATAAAGATCAAGCAAAATGTCTCCAAGTATAACAGGTACGTGACCAATGTATTTTGATGTCATAATGATAGCATTTACTTTCTTCTGACTCAATCATGATTTTGTTTGGAACCATGACCTTTGCCACTATTGGGGTTATAATTTGTTACATTCACTTCAGGGAATAGAGTAGAGCCAACAGGGCGGATTTTATGTTTTTTCATGGGCAATGCATTATTTCGTTCAGCCACAATAAGGCTTGAAGTTAATTCAAAATATTTTGTAAAGCCCTTTACTCAATGTTGCTACTGCAGGAGCATCTTCAAGGCATGAAAAGTAGAGAATGTCTTTTTTCTAACATATTTCTATTAGTAATATCTCCTCCGATAATTTAAATTGGGAGATAATTCTATAATATTGCAGTGTTGTATTTACTAATAGATTCAAAATCTTGCAACCTGCAAATAAATCTCCGCTTTAGGCAGTTCTAAAGATCAACAGAATCTTTTAGAATAAAATATAAAAATATTAATCCTTCGTAAAAATGACAACGAAGGAAAATCAATGCGTTTGTGCAATCCTTCTAAGATACAACATTTCCTTATTTTAATGGTATCTTCAAGATCCATTGAATTAAGATAGATTTTGCGCAATCCTTACTGGGATGCGATGACATTTTCTTATTTAATGGTGTCTCCATGACCTATTGAATCAAAATAGATTTTATGCAATCCTCTGGGATGCAAATATTTCCTTCTTTAATCGTGTCTCCAAGATTCATTAAATCAAGATCGATTTTGTGCTATCCGTCTGGGATGCGACGTTTCATTGTTTAATGGTTCCTTCAAGGCCCATTAAATCAAGATGAATTTTATGCGCTCCTACTTGGATGCAATGTTTATTATTTAATTGTGTTTTCAGGACCTATTGAGTCAATGTAAATTTTAACATCTATAATTCAAGACAAATATGTCTTTCACGAAACAACAAGAATCACAAATTCATGATTGAAAGAGCTTGACATGGTTAGAGTGTCTTACCTCAAGCCTTCACTTTGTTAAGGTATCTTATCTCAGGCTTTCACACGAATGGTAGAGTCTCGTGCTGATAACGTGTTATAAAAGTAATGGTAAAAGAGAATAGGAAAAGAGGAGGAAGAGAGAATTCTATTATTGATATTCTCAAGAGAATTATCATATATGGAGCATTCAAAGGGCTATTTATAGCCAATGGATGAGAGATACAACATATGATCAAATAATTGATTCTATCTAATCAAATCTTAACTGAATCAAGACAAAAATATAGACATCTACATTCAGATTCAAATAATATTTCATAACAAAATTTTGGCTTTTAGGCAATGAGTGCATCGTTTCAACTTCCAATATCAGTTGTCAACTGAAAAATGCGGCCGGTCAGTGTTAACATTGAAAAAGTAACTGATAGCTAATTACTGGTAATAGCTAAGGAAGATTAATCGAATGGTGAAATAGCCGATAACTGAGGTGTTCGAAATAGCTTACAGCCAAAGATATTGAGCCACATTTGGGCTTGGATATTCGGACTAATAATAGCTTACTGCCTATGATCTGAGAATGGACACTAATCTTACTCCAATTCGGTTTCAACAGCTGAAGGAAAGGATTGACCAAGTTTTTCCATCTACTTCCTAATACATAAGAACAATAAAGGGCAGTGGTTTTCCAACTTAAATGCAGTGAAAAGCAGTTAAAGAAGAATAAGATGAGAGTGTTGCAGCTAGTGGATGAAGGTTTCTATAAATTAGGGCACGTGAAGAAACTATCGGCTCGCAGATATAATGAATTTGGATGCAATTGTTCATTAAGTTAGCCAATATCATGTTATTTGGTGCTGAACGTTGTTGGCCACTTAAGCCAAAAGTGGAAATGGGTTAGGGTATGTGGCTAGTGGGGTAAGTAGTGAGTAACTACCATTTTTGTAACTATAAATAGCTTTGTACATTCTTGTAAAGGCACACAACCATCAACACAAAACAAGGCTATTTTCTCCATTTGTCTTTTCTTGCATTCTTTTACATTTCAACCTTTAATTTTTGCACTTAACTTTTAGCCATTTACAACCTTTTTTATTGCTTTTATTTAATTGCTTTTCTTTAAAGTTAGCTGTTATGTCCATTTCAATATCAATTTCCTTTATTAGCCATTACCTATGGCACCATTCAATTCGATTGTATGATGACCAAGTCAGCTGATCTGCACACCAATGACTTTTCTTAGTAGCTCAGAGACCTGTGGCTAAAGAGTAAATTCCCCTACTTGGCAAAATCACCTAGGTTCTGGGATCAACAACGTTTACAATCGCCAAGCTCACTTCAACAATTTCTTATAATACTTTCCTGGCACGCCCTTCACCAGTTAAAATCTCAACAGCCGAATAAGCAAAACAACACCATCCAAAATTCCGAAAAAAAAAAAATGATGCTAGTTCATTGCCTACTTGTATTTGGTATTAGCCTATGCAATTTCTGCTTCTCCTCAATTTGAATATCTTGCCACTATTTAGCCAAACTTTTCATAACCACACATATCCGGGGGTATTTGATAGTTTAATAAAGTCAGGTGCATACCCTGGTGATTTCATGTACAACACAGAATATGGATTTAATTTGTTAAAGAAGGTCCTATTTGCTAATGAAGTGTGCTGCTATAATCCATAAATGAGTTAAACATCCTCCTCAAAGACCTCCAAAGGTAGACCAGGAATTTATTGTCTCGGTCTGATGTGTCTACAATGTTGTCTAAACTATGGATTAAGGACATTTCTCTTACTGAAACACGTTTGGTCAATTCTCTATTATAGTTGAAGTTGGAGATTCATGTGTACTAAATGTTAAAAGAGTGAGGGTTCTCTGCAAGTACTCCGTTGATGGCTTCATTTCAACCAAAAATTTATAAACTGATCTTAGCCTCACCAACATAATAATCAGTGAATGACATTCAAATGTGCAAGATACACGGTGGTTTCAAACTAATGACCTTTTAAAATGCAAGCCGTGGTCAAATCAAATCCTTGACTTCCTACCATCCAACGTAATCTACAACTACACGTAATGGTAAGTATAATCTAGAGGGAAATAATGGTCGTTCTGCAACATGGACACTGAGAATTATTTTCTAACCATGGCTTCAAGCATTTGGAATGGAACCTATGGGCACAAGGGAGATGCATCAGCGTCTCTCCAACCTTGAATAACTCCAAGCACACGGCGCAATCCTCTTGTTCAGAGGCCTTCCAGCTCAATCTGGTCCAACTAAACTTCCTTGAACCACTTTTCTTTGACCCATACACCTCTCTGTGAAAATCTGCTAAGCTTGTTGTTCTACCTTCCACGCACTTTATGCTGTTTTGCCAAGTAATTGATTAAAAGTTCAATAATAATAATTAAAACAGAGAAAAGATCACTTGCTTATCAAAGATTCATGTTCAAGGTTCATTCAGATCTGAGTTGCAGGTATAAGCCATTAAAGAAAAACAAAAAAAAAAAAAAAAAAAGGGAGATTTTGCTCGTTTTCTTTTTTGTCATACCTTTTGTTTTCTGATTTCCTTTGTGATCTGAACTTGTCATCCAATCTCTGTTTGGCTTCTCTGGCTGCTTCCACCATACTCTCATTTGGGTGAGCCTGGTATAACACGCTTCTATGCTGTTTACATTCAACCCCAGAAAGAAAGAAAATTAATGCATCTCCATCAACAGTGAAAATGAATAACAGGTACAAGCATAGAAACGGAAAGGGAACTCGGTGGTCAAGTTGAAAATAAAGAAAGAGAGAAAGAGAGAGATGGGTTGGGGTACTGACCATTGAAGAGGATGAGGAAAGAAGAGACTCATGGTTGCTTGCATACAAACAGAAAGAAGAGCGCCTTGTGGAGTTATGGGTAGCCATGGATGGTGAATCTAAGCATCCTCCACTCTGATGGAACCTTCTCCTTCGAGCACACTCAACTCCCGGAAGCATTCCAGCCATCGTCCTTGTCTGGGATTGAACCACGCGCTAGATTCTCAGCTTTTCAAGGACTAGTTCTATATTCTGTACTTTGACTAGTGCTTTGTTGACACATGAGTAACATAATAAATGCTCGTATTAGATGAGCGGAGAATCCCTCTGCTCATGGAGAAATTGATGGAAGGTGAAGATATTGGAGATGAATTAATTAATCAGTAAAGCAGATTGTTTTGCTTCCGTCAAAACCACAAAAAGAAGAATGCATACATTGGTGTGATAATCAACAGTGCTATCCGAGAGTTGGTGGACAAAATTGGGCCATAGCCTTGAAAGATTTTTTCCAACATATTTTAACTTCAAAAATCAAAAAGTATGTATCATTGTTTCGTGCAAGGCTGTCACAACCCGCAACGCCTCAAGCCTCCGAGCAGCCGCACATTGATTATTAGTTCTATGACTAAAATAATATTAATGGAGGCTGTGTTTGATACGGTGGAATGGAATGAAATCTGATCGAGGGACAATTATTTTTCTATACTTCATTTTTTCTATTTATCATTAATTTTTTTTCTCCTTCTCTTTTTTCTCTTTTATACCTTTGAAAATCAAAAATTAAGATTGTTTCATAAAATAAGAAATTTTTACTCTGTGAAGGATGTAGCAATATCTCGTGATCGAGGAGCATAAATTAGAATGGAATTAATATTCTATTTTATTATTTACATATTAAGCAATGAAACAAAGAAAAGTTTTAATTTTATTTTTTACAAACAAATTAAAATAGGATTAAGACATTTTTAACTACATCCCCTGTGAAAGATAGGAATATAGAAAATTAGATACGCGGGTTATCATAACTTACAAGAATATCGGAACCTTAAAAAAAGGGAAAAACTATGCTATCACAATAACTTCAGTAAATTAGTAAAAAAAAAAAAAAAAATTGTAAAAGTCTCGATTGGCAGTATACTAGTTGCTGGCAATTGCAATTAAGTCTCAGAATCAGACTGATTGTGAGCCCAAAGAGTCATCTTTTTTTTTTTTTTTTTTACAGCCGAGAAGTCATCATTCATAAAATGAGAATATGAAGATTAAGTTGTCCTGTTTACTTCAATCTTTTGTGGTTAAGCCGGCTCATTCTTTGTTTAACTTCACATATTATTAATTATTATAAGTGATATATGAAGAGAGAAAATAAGATGACTCGTTCAAATAAGGAAGGTTCAAGGCAGGATCCTGGTAACAACTTTCAAATTCAATTTCTAATTTACCACGGGGCCATAACGTTTACCAATCCCTTGCGTCTGCGGACGGTACAAAAGAAAGAAAAGAAAGTCCGTAATGAAATCATCAGTTAGAAAACAAAGTCTCGTCGCGTGACCCGCCCACCAATTGATATGATTGATAAATATAGATTATATTGGCTATAATTTTTAGCACATTTTATTTAGAATATAATTTAAATGCATTATACACTAATATTTAATTATGTATAAATTAAACTTTTATTTAAATTAAAAATAATTTTTTAAATAAATACTATATTAAAAACTTTTAATTATTAATAGAAGAATTTAATTTAAATATACTGATAATATAAAATAGTTTTATATTATCAGCCAGTAAAAATAATAAAAAGTGTCAACTCATACAAATAATCATACACTAAAATGAGGGCTTTTCACATAAATAAAATAAAAAAATAATTAAATACGAAAATATCCTGTTTCGTTTTTTTCGAAAATGTCCTAATTTGAGTCTATATGTAAATCGTGTGAAAGTGAAACGATTTATTAATGAACAGAAATCGTGGTAGCCTTAATTATACCCTTCCGAGTTCAAGCCTTAAGTATAACCTTCAGAGTTCAACCTTAAGTGTACTCAATTTAGCTCTCTGTTTGCTAGGTCCCCAGTTCCGACATTAACTAAACTTGATCTAGTTTTCATGTATGTCTCTAGTCAAAATTGCACTCTTCTAAAAGAAAATTCACCAAAAATAGAAATCTAAATGAATCATACAATGTAAAGCTAACAGAACAAGCTTTCAAATGAAACAAGTTGTATATCATTTGAATGAGCATAACTCAAGATATAAGCTCCGAAACTTGACCTTCTTGAACTACTCTGTTCCAGCCCGGGTTAAACTTAAGTCAACTTCATTGATGTGATGGGGATAATCAACAATGCATCTAACTCGAAAATTTTTATGGGATGCTCCCTCATATGTTAGCTTTCAAATAACGTTGGACTTACTCAATTTGGAGTTGTGTAGGATGAGTTATATCCTTCTCAACCCACACTACTCGAATAAAGGTCTTGAATTCTAGGTCAAACTTCAAAAATTCATATCTCTCTCAATACTAATCCAATGGCCTTATATTATATATGTATGGAAAGCCCTGAATGTCTACTTTTATATAAAAATAGTTTTATCAAATTTGAACGGCTGTAGGCGGAGCCATACACTCTGCCATACGGACTGCTATGGGGTTCCTCACCTAGACGACATCTTAATTCTCTGCTCCTTCTAGTTTTCCTCCTTCTAACTTCAATTCCAACTCAAGATTTTAAGTTAATCCAACTATAAACCATTAAATACATCCAATATATCATCAAATAAATGAAGAAGAGTGAAATTTCATGCGGTCACAGTTTAGGGAAATTAAGAATAGAAATTGAATCCTACCTCCTTTAGGTGTCATCTTGCTTAATTTGAGTTTGGATTGATGGAACCTTGATAAAGCTTGAAGGAGTGATGGAGTTGGTTGAGAGGAGAAGAGGAGAAGAAGGCTGGAACATGAAGAGAGAGGGCGCAAGTCTACTGAAGGGAGAAAGAAAGAAATGTGTTATAAAAATCTTCATGAGGTAGTCGGAATTAAGGGTTTTGATTGGAGGAAACTTTGTGGCCACATTTCAGCCAACCTTCATCATTTTGTGGCCTTTCTTGTGCCACTTATATGGGTTAAGTAGCTAAGTTCTCAGCCACTTGATGTAGGGTTATTGAGTGTAGAATCCTATTGGTTCGGTTCCGACAGTTTAAAATACCGTAATCTTACCGATTTCTTTTAAATCGGTAAATAGGTTTAAGAAAATTTTTATGAAACCTTCTATACTTCTAATTCAATTTCCTTATATCTAAACTTAATTAATTGCTAATTAATTGATCCTAAATAAGTATTTAGTTGAATTCTAATAAATCTCAATTATTCGATAAAAGTCAAATAACTAGGCAAAAATGATAAGGAAAATCCGGTGGATGTTACATGACATATGAAGGAAGACTATATGTGCCCAATAATGAAGAACTGAGAAATAAGATTTTATCTGAGTCATACTATAGTAAGTACACTATACATTCTAATACAACTAATATGTATCAAGACCTTAGAAAGTTTTTCTAGTGGAATAGAATGAAGTGAAACATAGCTAATTTTGTAGCTAGATGTCTCACTTATCAAAAGGTTAAGATAGGGCACAAGAAACTTGCATAACTCTTACAATCTTTGGATATTTCTGAATGAAAATAGGATAGTATATCAATAGATTTTGTGGTAGGATTACCTAGAACTCCCTCAAATTATAATGCAGGATGGATAATAGTTGACAAATTGACCAAGTGAACCCACATCGTACCAATAAGGATTAGTTGCCCATTATACAAGTTGGCTTAGGTTTATATTCAGGAAATTGTAAGGTTGCATGGGGCACCTATAACATTCTCAATTTCGTGTTGTGCTAAATTACCTTAATAACCCTGAGTAATTAGGCACTTAATGAGAAATTATGAGATTATGGCTTAATTAAGGAGTTAACGAAGAGTTTATGAGTTAACTCGGATGAGAAAAGTCAAGAGAATGCTTAATCGAGATTAGATAATCTCTAATTAAGCAAGTCAGACTCTTGATAGCTTAAGCACTAGTCGCCCTTAATTAGCTTAATCGAGTTTGATTAAGGTTAATCACAAGATTAATTTTTGTTAATCATATTCTTGTGTGTTAATCACTAATCCTCGCTTAATCATCTTAATTAAGTTGTATGAGCACTTAATCACATGATTAAATTCAAATTTAGTCAACTAGACAATAATGTAAAGAGTGATGTCATAAAAGCATAAAGCATGAGATACGACTACTTGATGTAAGAGTTTGACCATGCTTTGTTCCCCCATCATCCAATTTGTCTCCTTAAACCTTAATTAACACAAAATAACACAAAAATATCTCTCCCCCTCCCTTTAATGTAGGACGCCACTTTCTCTCTCTTTTACCTCATCCATTTTCATTTTCACTCATCCTATTCTCTCTCATCAAACCAAATCCTCCTACTTCTCTCTAAACTCTCTCATCTTCTTCTTCCTTTCCTCACCACCACCATCCAAAACCACTCACTTAGCCCTTCAAAGATCACATCTTTTGGTCTTTGGAGACAAGATCTAAACACTACAAGACTCATTTTCAAGAGAACTCAAGAGTTCTCTCCTTACTCATTCAAAACCGCCACCATCATCAACCAAGGAGGAGTCTTCTTCATCTTCTTCTCCTTCCTCAAAGATGCCATTTTCCAAGCTTAGGTAGTGATTTTCATCTTTTTGTTTTGTTTATTCAAGAAAGCTTGAAGCATGGTTCTTTTCATGACCAAGATCTATGAATGAAAACTTGAGGAAATCTTTCATGCTTTTCATGAGCAAAAGTTTCTATTTTTGGTTAAATATGTTCTTGATGTTCTTCAAGTGTTCTTAAGTTTCTACTTTTAGAAAAATATGTTCTTGATGTTCTTCAAGTGTTCTTAAGTTTCTACTTTTGGAAAGTATGTTCTTATTGTTGAGTGTTCTTGATGGTATCTTATTTGAAGTTCTTCCTTTTTTATGATGAGTTGATGATTGGAAAAGCCTTATCTTTTTATGTTTTTCATGATTTGATAAGGCTATGAACATTCTAAAAGCCTTAAACTTTAAAAAGTTTGCTTCTTGATACACAAAAAGTGGCACAAATTTTAGTGCCATCATAAAGTCTTCTTTTGTTTTGTTTTGAAGACAAGAATACATGTAAAAATCTAAGCTTTTTGGCATAATAAATCTTTTTGAGTTAGAAAATGATATCTTGTCACTTTATGTCTTAGAAATTAAACCTTAAAGAAAAGACCTTTCATAAAGTTTCAAACTTTAATCAAGAATGAGACTTTTAAGTCATAAAAGTGTTGTTTTATAATATTTCATTCATAAAGTTTAGATTTTAACCAAAACAATGCTAGAAAGTGTTAACTTTTATAAAGATTAAGACTTTTTAACCTTAAAGTAATGTTTCATATCACTACTTGATAAAGTAGGAACCTTTTTAATGTAGAGACAACTTTAAGTCATAAAGTTGAGACCTTGATGGTCTTAGAATAATTAAATGGGTCAACTTTCATAAAGAACAAGACTTTTTGGTTAAAAGCTAGTAACTTGAACCATTATTTCATAAAGATCTAATCTTTAAGATAAAAAGCTTGAAGCTTTGCAACTTGATTAAGTTAAAATCACCCTTGGCATTAGTGAACATGGTGTTCTTGGGTTCATGATGTGGTTATGCATTGTCATGACCCAAGGATTAGAGGGATCTCGAACTCCTTGGGAACAGAAGTATGATTAGGGCCTTTGAGCATACCATGAACCTAGGAATCACTAAGCGCGCTATCTCAAGGAAAGGAAACAATCACTTAACTTAATTAATTGGAACAAGTGTTCTATAAGACATGAACACAAGTGAAGAATAATTTCATATAAGAGCTAAGTAACTAAAAAACCACATACACATATCTTAACTATGTGATTCTCTCACGGGTAACCATGAGAGATCATATGATGATTCATAATACTCTTCACAAAGACTAACACAACTATGAACCCCCTTTAGGGTATGAATGTATGATGCTATTTGGCATGATAAATGATAAATTTGATTGAGCTCTATCTCATGAGTGAATGATGAGTATGATGATATGATATAGATATGATGAACTGTTGATTGAAAGTTTCTGATTAGCATTTTGGGGAAGCTTCGGTCTAGCCGTTATGCTGCCGGATTTCCATCAAAATTATATAGTCACATCATTGCATGTGTCTAGTCAAAGAAGAACTATGCATGTAAAGTGTAATCATAAGAAAAGAATTGATGGGACATGACCCTTCAATCACTTCAGTAAGGGAAATGTGAGATGGCGATCCACAAAGACTCAAGGAGTCTCTATGAGGGAGGCAAGAGCGACAAGGAGGACCCTCCAACTTAGAGGTAACCAATATCGACTTAATCTGATTTGGTTAATACTACATGACGACGGTCACTGTAACATCCTCAATTTCATGTCGTGCTAGATTACCTCAGTAACCCTGAGTAATTAGGCATTTAATGAGAAATTTTGTGATTAGGGCTTAATTAAGGGGTTGACTCGGATGAGAAGGGTCAAGAGAATGCTTAATCGAGGTTAGATAATCTCTAATTGAGCAAGCCAGAGCCTCTATAGCTTAATTAAGCACTAATCGCCTTTAATTAGCTTACTTGAGTTTAATTAAGGTTAATTAAGCTTAATCGTAAGATTAATTTTTGTTAATCATGTTCTTGTGTGTTAATCACTAATCCTTGCTTAATCACCTTAATTAAGTTGTATGAGCACTTAATCACATGATTAAATTCAAATTTAGTCAACTAGACAATAAAGTAAAGAGTGATGTCATAAAAGCATAAAGCATTAGACAAGAGTGCTTTATGTAAGAGTTTGACCATGTTTTGTCTCCCCATCATCCACTTTGTCCCCTTAATCACTAATTAACACAAAATTAAGCAAAATATCTCACTCCCCTCTCCCTTAATGAAGACGCCACTTTTTTGCACACACACACACACATTCACTTCATTTTCAACTTCTCATTCTCTCTCTAAAGTTCTCAAACTCTCCAACCTCTCTCTACATTCCTTCTTCTTCTTCTTCATCTTCTTCATCATTCTCCACCTCCATAACCAAACCTTCCTCACCAAGACCTTCAAAGATCACATCTTTTGGTCTTTGGAGACAAGATCAAAACACTACAATCTCCATTTCCACAAGATTTCAAGAGCTTCTCCTTCCTTCTTGCAAAACCGCCACCTTCATCATCAAGAGCAGTCATCATCTTCTTCTTCCATTTCTCTTGTTTTTGCGCCATCTTCAAGAAAGGTAGTAATCTCCATCTTTTTCATTTTGTTTACTCAAGAAAGCTTGGAGCTTGGTTCTCTCATGACCAAGATTTCTAAGTGAAAGCTTGAGAAGATCCTTTATGCTCTTCAAGAGCCAAAGTTTTCATTCTTAGTAAAATATGTTCTTGATGTTCTTCATGTGTTCTTAAGTTTCCTCTTTTGGAAACATATGTCCTTCTTGTTCTTTGCTTAAAGTTGTTCCTTTCTCTTTATGATGAGTGAATGATTAGAAAAGCTTCACCTTTCTATGTTTCCATGATTTGATAAGACTATGAACCTTCTAAAAGCTTTAAACTTTAAAAAGTTTGCGTCTTGATTTCCTTAAAAGTGGCGCAACTTTCAAGCTTCCATAAAGTTTTATTTTGTTTTGTTTTGAAGACAAGAATACATGTGAAAGTCTAAACATTTTGAGTTAGAAAAATGATATCTTGTCACTTTAGGCTTTAGAAATCAAACCTTAAAGAAAAGACCTTTCACAAAGTTTCAAACTTTAAGATCTTTAAGTTATAAAAATGTTGTTTTATAACATTTCATTCATAAGGTTTAGACTTTGAACCAAAACAATGCAAAAAGGTGTTAACTTTTATAAAGAACAAGACTTTTTATTCAAAAATTGGTAACTTGTATCATTATTTCATAAAGGTCCAATCCTAACATAAGAGCTTAATGTCAAAGGCACTTACTTTCATAAAGAATAAGACTTTATAACTACTTTATAAAGAATGACAACTTTAATAATGTTTAAGGCAAAACTTGGTATGTTATTAGTAAAAGTTTAAAACTTTGTAACTTGAATAAGTTAAAAGTCACCCTTGGTGATTAGTGAACATTGGTGTTGTTGGGTTCATGATGTGGTTATGCGTTGTCATGACCCAATGATTAGAGGGATCTCGAACTCTTTGGGAACAGAAGTATGATTAGGGCCTCTGAGCATACCATGAACCTAGGAATCACTAAGTGCACTATCTCAAGGAAAGGAAACAATCACATAATTTAATTAATTTGAACAAGTGTTTCATAAGACATGCACTTAGGTGAAGAATACTTTCATCCAAGGACCAAGTAACTAAAAGACTACAAACACATATCCTAATTATGCGATTCTATCATGGGTAACCATGGGAAATCATGTGATGATTCATAATATTCTTCATAAAGAACAACACAACTATAAACCCCTTTAGGGTATGGATGTGTGATGCCACTCGGCAAGATGAATGATGAGTTTGATTGAGCTTTGTCTCATGATTGAATGATAAGTGTGATGATATGATATAGATATGATGAACTATTGGTTGAACGCTGATGATTGGCATTTTGGGGAAGCTCCGGTCTAGCCGTTATGCTGCCGGATTTCCGTCAAAAATATGGACTTAGTCATATCATTGCATGCGTCTAGTCAAGGAAATGTTATCCATGTAAAGTATAAAAGATAAGAAAAGAATCAATAGGACGTGACCCTTCAATCACTTCGGTAAGGGAAGTGAGAGACGGCGATCCACAAGGAACCTCTATGAGGGAGGCAAGGGTGTTTTGGAGGACCCTCCAACTTAGAGGTAACTAATATCGGCTTAGTCTGATTTGGTTAGTACTGCGTGACGACGGTCACGGAATGAGCTCATGTCCAAAAGCAGTCTATTTCAAAGGAAAGTAAAGAATGTTAAGCACGTGCTAAAAATGAAAGTAAAGTCTGAGTATGACCATGGTTACGTCTATGATGATGCATGTCTTTGCATGTAAGTATATTGCCCATTTGCATTATGAATGTTTATTCTATGTTTTAGTACGTATGTTACTTATGATGATGTGGTTATGATCTTAAGTTTAAAAGCAACCCGCTTCGGGGTCTAAGTTTTCAAAAACCATTAAAAATTGAACTTATATCTATCCACTATTTTTATAATTAAACCCAAAGTGGCTTGGACGATGACGATGACACTATGTTTGTCTAGTCGCGATCCTACTGAGAAATTTAGTATTTCTCATTCCTACGTTTCCGTGTCGTCTTCAGAGGATGTCGACGTCGGGCACGGTGGTGATCTACATTGAGTTCCCGGTGTGGCGTTGGCGCTTTGACCCGGTGCTGAACGCCTCTGTGCTGTCGGCGAACGCAGCGATGAGGGTCTACATCTTCCACGACCGCCAGTTTCAAACTCCCGTGATGAGCCCATTTTTTCGACCACATCAGCCATTCGGTGAGGTTACTATGGATGACATTCGCCCTTACTTTCAGCCATCGAGATACCCCACTGATGATGACGAGACTGACTCGGATACCCGGTTGACTCTGACTGTTTCACTAGATTCCGACCCCTCAGAGCCATCTTATTCGAGCTTCCATGTGGAGACTGATCCGTCTGAGCCCCTCTATCCGACTCATTCTGGGGGGTCTCACCATTTGGGTTCGTCACAGCCTTTGGTGATTCGTCTATCTTCTGATTCTTCTGCTTCATCTGCTGGCCCAGCTTCACCCCCGGTTCACGGGCGTGGGTTCATTCGTACCGTATTTGTGCCCCATGCAAGGACGTGCTCGAGGAGGGGGACGTGGTGGCACTTTTCTCGGCGGATATGGGAACGGTTTCCTCTCACCAGATGCTTGATGTGACGACTGCATTCGGAGCCGAGCATGAGGATAGCCCCTTTTGGTTGTAGTTATAGAGTTATCATTCTGTTATGTGGCATGCTTGGGTAGTAGGATTTTCTGATGTATTTCCTTTTATTATGTATTGGTAGGCTTTTTATGTAGGGCCGATGATAGATATCGGACCCATTATTATCTTATGTATGACTATTATCGTATTATCATGGATGGCCGTGGAATGAATGTTACATTTATCTAAGAATCGTGATTACTCTTATGGTTTCTATGCTTGCTAAATGCGATGTATGTATGGGACAACGGTGTTACTTTATATGTTCACGATGCGCTCATGGCTCTCGATTTCAAAAATTGGTTCACTTGTTTTGAAGAAAAAATTTTACCCCTATTTTCGTACAAGGTAATTTCTAAAAGGTAATGATAGTTCCGCGAGCAAAAGTAACGACTAGTAATTCCACAATATGATTTAAGCATAGAATGGAACTACTAGGGTGTTACATTTTGGTATCAGAGCAGTTCGTCCTTGAAGAGCCTGGGGATGGACTGACTATGCTTCTAAGCATACGTTTTGGTCAAGTCATGCTTTGAGTCTCCTCTGCATGATGAGGCATAGGAATTAGATGTGCATGATCGTCTGTTCTGAATGTGGTTAGTTGCTGGTTCACTCAACATAAATGTTGAGCCTGATCAACTCAATGTCTTTTGTCTTGTGTACCAGGAACTAATGGCTTCAGGAAGACGTGGTAGGCCCCACAACGAGCCAGAAGGTCCCGAGGAAGTCATGGGGACACTTCGCGAAATGGCTGCTGCTATGAGGGAGCAGGTTGCTGCTGCCCATCATATGATGGAGCGAATGGAGCAAAAGGATGAGGAGAATCCCGAAGGGCACAATGGAGGAGCTAAGGTGGATCTTGAGTACCTCAAGTTTGCTGAGTTCAGGAATACAAATTCGCCGAGCTTTAGAGGGACGTACAACCCCGATCGAGCTGAGGAGTGGATCAAGGCCATTGAGAAGACTTTCACAGTGTTGGCCTGCACCAAGGAGCAGAAGGTAGCCTTTGCTACCTATATATTAGAAGCTGATGCTAAGTTCTGGTGGGTCGGCATAAAGAGGCTTTTGGAGGGAGCCCAAACCCACATCACCTCGGAGATTTTCAATTCGCGCTTCTACGAAAAGTATTTTCCTGCATCCGTGAGGAATGCGAAGGAGTTGGAGTTCATGAGTCTGCATCAAGGGACCATGAATATTGCTGAGTATACGGCCAAGTTCGAAGAGCTGTGCAAGTTCTCGACAATTTACCAAGGGAACCCAGATAAGCATTGGAAGTGTGTGAAGTTTGAAGGGGGATTGCGTGAAGAGATACTGGCATCTGTAGGACCAATGGAGATCCGTGACTACGCTGCACTCGTCAACAAGTGACGTTTGGTGGAGGATTGCAACCGTAAGCTGTCAGTGGCAAGGTCCGAGGCCTACAAGAAGAAGCTGGCACCACAAGGGCAAAAGTTCAAGCCCCAACCTCTGAGGAAACCATTTCAAGGTGGAGGTTTCAAAGGAAAGCAACCCCAGAAGCCTGTTGGGAATCCACCCAAGCCGACGAATGGTTAAGCTTGCCCTAAGTGTGGTAAACACCATGGAGGATGCCCTTGTTTAGCTGGCCAAAATGCTTGTTTCCGATGCGAAAAGCCTGGGCATATGGTAAGAGACTGCACTGTCAAGCTGTTGTCCCCTGCCAACAAGCCCCAACACCAAGGAAGGGTCTTTGCCCTCAATGCTGAAGAGGCCATGCGGTCCGACGATTTCATCCAAGGTAAGTGCGAGGTCAATGGTAGGACCTTAACTGTGCTATATGATTCGGGAGCTACACACTCCTTTATGTCTCATGATTGTGTAGATAGACTAGGATTATCTGTGTCCGAATTGCCTTATATGTTAAATGTTTCTACTCTTGCTGGGAAACCAGTTAAGACTTGTCATTGTTGCTTGAGTTGTCAATTCCAAATTGATGGTAGGTCTTTCATAACGAATTTGATTTGTCTGCCTTTGTTTGGTCTGGATCTGATTCTAAGCATGGATTGGCTTTCGGCTAACCATGCTATGATAAATTGTTCAGAAAAGTCTGCTGTTTTTCCCCCTATACCTGATAAGCCCGTGGAGGCTGTTAGTTTGTTCTTGAACTCTATTAGGGTGGGAAGTAGTGAGTTTGGTGATCAGGGATATGTTCTCCTTATGACAAGTGAAGTGGAACTCGAGCAGGTGTTGGATGAGATCCCCGTAGTTAGGGAATACCTGGATGTATTCCCGACGACATACCCGAAGTTTCCCAGGAAAGGAAATCGAGTTTTCTATAGAGTTGGTGCAGTCTTGGGCCAATCTCTATAGCACCCTATAGGATGTCCCCCACGAGTTGTCGGAGTTGAAGGGACAATTGGAAGAGTTGTTAGAAAAGAAGTTCGTAAGACCTAGTGCCTCACCCTGGGGAGCCCCGATGTTATTTGTGAAAAAGAAGGATGGCAGTATGAAATTTGTGTGTGGATTACAGGCAATTAAACAAGGTGACTGTTAAGAACAAGTATCCCTTGCCTAGGATAGATGACCTCATGGACCAACTGCGAGGTGCAGCTGTGTTCTCTAAGATTGATCTGAGATCTAGATATCATCAAATAAGGGTGAAAGAGGAGGATATACCTAAGACAGCTTTTAGGACAAGGTATGGGCATTATGAGTTTACGGTGATGTCGTTTGGATTGACTAATGCCCCTGCTGTTTTCATGGATTATATGAACAGGATCTTTAGACCCTATTTGGACAAGTTTGTAGTTGTTTTCATAGATGATATTCTCATCCATTCGAGAACAAAAGAGGAACATGAAAAACATTTGAGGGTTATGTTAAGGATCTTAAGGGAAAAGAAGCTTTATGCCAAGTTATCTAAGTGTGAATTCTGGATGGAGGAAGTAAAGTTCTTAGGGCATGTGGTGTCGCAAGGGGATATTGCTGTGGATCCAAGTAAGATTGAGGCTGTGATGAGTTGGGAGAGGCCAACCTCAGTGACTGAGATAAGGAGTTTCTTAGGTTTAGCTGGGTACTACCGCAGGTTTATAAAAGGATTTTCTCAGATATCTCTACCCTTAACCAAGTTGACAAGGAAGGATGCCCCGTTTGTGTGGACAATGGACTGTGAGAAGAGCTTTCAAGAGCTAAAAGGTAAGTTAACCTCAACCCCAGTATTGGTTTTGTTGGACCCTAGTGGACCGTTTGAGGTTTACTATGATGCCTCTGGGAGAGGTTTAGGTTGTGTCTTGATGCAGAATAGGAACGTAGTGGCTTATGCCTCTAGACAGTTGAAGCCTCATGAAGTGAACTACCCAACCCACGACTTGGAATTAGTAGCCGTAGTGTTTGCCCTAAAGATATGGAGGCATTATCTGTATGGTGTGAGGTTCGAGGTGTTCTCTGATCATAAGAGCTTGAAGTATCTCTTTGATCAAAAGGAGCTAAATATGAGGCAAAGGAGGTGGATGAAGTTTCTGAAGGATTATGATTTCGGGTTGAACTATCACCCTGGGAAAGCCAATGTGGTGGTCGATGCATTAAGTCGGAAATCCTTGCATGCATCATGGATGATGGTTAAGGAGGATGAGCTAGTAAGGAGCTTTAGAGACCTTAACCTTGGAGTTATGTTGACCCCCCATAGTATAAGATTGAATCAGATTAGGGTGACGAGTGATTTCAAGAGTCAAATTGCTCAAGCCCAAGGCAAGGAAGAAGAGTTCTTGAAAACCCTAGCGTTAGTGAAGGAAGGTAGGTTGAAGGGTTTTGCACAAGGTGCAGATGGACTATGGAAATTTGAAGGAAGGGTCTGTGTACCCGCAAGTGGTGACCTTCGAAGAAGGATTTTGGAGGAGGCTCATAAGAGCCATTTCACCATACACCCTAATGTGACAAAGATGTATCAAGACGTCAAAAAGATGTTCTGGTGGCTAGGATTGAAGAAGGATGTTGCGGAGTGGGTAGGCAAGTGTTTAGTCTACCAGAAAGTAAAGATTGAGCACCAAAAGCCCTCTGGTATGCTGCAACCATTGGAGGTCCCAGAATGGAAATGGGAAAGTATCTCTATGGACTTCGTGATGGGTTTATCCAAAACGCAGGCTGGGTTTGATGCAATATGGGTAATTGTTGACAGATTAACCAAGTTTGCTCACTTTTTGCCCATTCGAGCTACTTATCCTTTGGAAAAGTTAGCCCAGCTGTATGTTCAAGAGATAGTAAGATTGCATGGTGTACCTTCAAGCATAATCTCCGATAGAGACCCGAGGTTTACCTCTAGGTTCTGGGGAGTCTTGCAAAAGGCATTTGGAACGAAGTTTTGCCTAAGTACAGCTTATCACCCCAGGCATTTAATGGATGATCGGAGAGGACCATCCAAACTTTGGAGGATATGTTGAGAGCTTGTGTATTGGATAACCGAGGAAGTTGGGATAAATACTTACCTTTGGTCGAGTTTGCCTATAACAATAGTCATCATGCAAGTATTGGTATGGCACCCTATGAAGCTTTGTATGGAAGGAAGTGTCAATCTCCCCTATGTTGGTTTGAACCGGGTGAGCAAAGCCTACTAGGACCTGATCTTATGAGGCAGACTACAGAGCAAGTCAAAAGGATTAGGGACAAAATCCTTACGGCCCAAAGCCGTCAAAAGAGTTATGCGGATAAGAGGAGAAAGCCCCTAGAGTTCCAAGAAGGAGAACATGTATTCCTGAAAATCACTCCTATGACCGGTATAGGTAGAGCCATGAAGGTCAAAAAGTTAAGCCCCCGTTTCCTTGGCCCTTTTCAAATTTTAAAACGTGTCGGGTCAGTTGCTTACCAAATAGCCTTACCTCCAAATTTGTCAAACCTTCATGATGTTTTCCATGTGTCTCAATTGAGAAAATACCATTCCGACCCTAGTCATCTACTTGAGCCTGAAAATGTACAGTTAAGGGAGGACCTAACTTTCAATCTGCCGCCATCTCGGATCGTGGGGCGAAACAGCTGAGGAATAAGACGGTACCCTTGGTCAAGGTGGCTTAGGGTAGAGGAAATATGGAAGAGTATACATGGGAGCTGGAGGTCGAAATGAAGAGCGAGTATCCGAATTTAATTACAGGCAACGAATTTTGAGGGCAAAATTCTTTTTAAAGGTGAGGAGAAATGTAACATCCTCAATTTCATGTCGTGCTAGATTACCTCAGTAACCCTGACTAATTAGGCATTTAATGAGAAATTTTGAAATTAGGGCTTAATTAAGGGGTTAACTCGGATGAGAAGGGTTAAGAGAATGCTTAATCGAGGTTAGATAATCTCTAATTGAGCAAGCCAGAGCCCCTATAGCTTAATTAAGCACTAATCGCCCTTAATTAGCCTACTCGAGTTTAATTAAGGTTAATTAAGCTTAATCGTAAGATTAATTTTTGTTAATCATATTCTTGTGTGTTAATCACTAATCCTTGCTTAATCACCTTAATTAAGTTGTATGAGCACTTAATCACATGATTAAATTCAAATTTAGTCAACTAGACAATAAAGTAAAGAGTGATGTCATAAAAGCATAAAGCATTAGACAAGAGTGCTTTATGTAAGAGTTTGACCATGTTTTGTCTCCCCATCATCCACTTTGTCCCCTTAATCACTAATTAACACAAAATTAAGCAAAATATCTCACTCCCCCCTCCCTTAATGAAGGCGCCACTTTCTTGCATACACACACACATTCACTTCATTTTCAACTTCTCATTCTCTCTCTAAAGTTCTCAAACTCTCCAACCTCTCTCTACATTCCTTCTTCTTCTTCTTCATCTTCTTCATCATTCTCCACCTCCATAACCAAACCTTCCTCACCAAGCCCATCAAAGATCACATCTTTTGGTCTTTGGAGACAAGATCAAAACACTACAATCTCCATTTCCACAAGATTTCAAGAGCTTCTCCTTCCTTCTTGCAAAACCGCCACCTCCATCATCAAGAGCAGTCATCATCTTCTTCTTCCATTTCTCTTGTTTTTGCGCCATCTTCAAGAAAGGTAGTGATCTCCATCTTTTTCATTTTGTTTACTCAAGAAAGCTTGGAACTTGGTTCTCTCATGACCAAGATTTCTAAGTGAAAGCTGGAGAAGATCCTTTATGCTCTTCAAGAGCCAAAGTTTTCATTCTTAGTAAAATATGTTCTTGATGTTCTTCATGTGTTCTTAAGTTTCCTCTTTTAGAAAAATATGTTCTTGATGTTCTTCATGTGTTCTTAAGTTTCCTCTTTTGGAAACATATGTCCTTCTTGTTCTTTGCTTAAAGTTGTTCCTTTCTCTTTATGATGAGTGAATGATTAGAAAAGCTTCACCTTTCTATGTTTCCATGATTTGATAAGACTATGAACCTTCTAAAAGCTTTAAACTTTAAAAAGTTTGCATCTTGATTTCCTTAAAAGTGGCGCAACTTTCAAGCTTCCATAAAGTTTTATTTTGTTTTGTTTTGAAGACAAGAATACATGTGAAAGTCTAAACTTTTTGAGTTAGAAAAATGATATCTTGTCACTTTAGGCTTTAGAAATCAAACCTTAAAGAAAAGATCTTTCACAAAGTTTCAAACTTTATGATCTTTAAGTTATAAAAATGTTGTTTTATAACATTTCATTCATAAAGTTTAGACTTTGAACCAAAACAATGCAAAAAGGTGTTAACCTTTATAAAGAACAAGACTTTTTATTCAAAAAGCTAGTAACTTGTATCATTATTTCATAAAGGTCCAATCCTAAGATAAGAGCTTAATGTCAAAGGCACTTACTTTCATAAAGATTAAGACTTTAGAACTACTTTATAAAGAATGACAACTTTAATAATGTTTAAGGCAAAACCTTGGTATGTTGTTAGTAAAAGTTTAAAACTTTGTAACTTGAATAAGTTAAAAGTCACCCTTGGTGATTAGTGAACATTGGTGTTGTTGGGTTCATGATGTGGTTATTCGTTGTCATGACCCAAGGATTAGAGGGATCTCGAACTCCTTGGGAACAGAAGTATGATTAGGGCCTCTGAGCATACCATGAACCTAGGAATCACTAAGTGCACTATCTCAAGGAAAGGAAACAATCACATAATTTAATTAATTTGAACAAGTGTTTCATAAGACATGCACTTAGGTGAAGAATACTTTCATCCAAGGACCAAGTAACTAAAAGACTACAAACACATATCCTAACTATGTGATTCTATCATGGGTAACCATGGGAAATCATGTGATGATTCATAATATTTCTCACAAAGAACAACACAACTATAAACCCCTTTAGGGTATGGATGTGTGATGCCACTCAGCAAGATGAATGATGAGTTTGATTGAGCTTTGTCTCATGATTGAATGATGAGTGTGATGATATGATATAGATATGATGAACTATTGGTTGAATGCTGATGATTGGCATTTTGGGGAAGCTCTGGTCTAGCTGTTATCTTTGCTTGATTTCCGTCAAAATTATGGACTTAGTCATATCATTGCATGCGTCTAGTCGAGGAAATGTTATGCATGTAAAGTATAAAGATAAGAAAAGAATCAATGGGACGTGACCCTTCAATCATTTTGGTAAGGGAAGTGAGAGGCGGCGATCCACAAGGAACCTCTATGAGGGAGGCAAGGGTGTTTTGGAGGACCCTCCAACTTAGAGGTAACTAATATCGGCTTAGTCTGATTTGGTTAATACTGCGTGACGACGGTCACGGAATGAGCTCATGTCCAAAAGCAGTCTATTTCAAAGGAAAGTAAAGAATGTTAAGCACGTGCTAAAAATGAAAGTAAAGTCTGA